>DWJK01002064.1:0-15374 GCA_018248815.1 Croniades pieria auraria
TTCGAGGATCCCCTCTTTACCCGGGCAGTCTCGGGGGGTCAACCGCCCCCCGGTGATCTCTCCCCGTCTAACTGACGTTGTTGTGGTCAGTGGTCGTTACTCGCCGACCATCGATGCTAGACAGCATCTTCCAACCCCTCCAGCTCCCGCGGGAACTGGCGGCCGTTAGGGGGGCGAGCGTGCAAGGGCGCAAAGCCCCTGAGATGGGCATGGGGTCCATTGTCGGCTCGGTCGTACATACGCCTTACCAACCGGGCAACAAACCCATCCAGGGGCTCTACCTTCAGGTCGCCCCGGTGCGCATCTGCTCTGCTGCTGTCCATGTGATGTATGGCAATACTGGTTTGTAAAATATAATAATCCGGACAGCATCGATATAAGCAGGAATCAACAAATCAACGATCGGTTCGTAACAAACTGTTTTGTCGTACCTATTTGATCTTTATTATACGTGGTTTTTTACAGTCTTACTGCCTTGTCCTACTCAGAAGCGATTTATTTTTGTATTCATTATATGTTTCATATCTTGTTTAACCTTCGATTCTACTGCCAAGGTATATTTCAAACACTTAATAACTTAAACGAAGTTTTTTAATTTGCGTTTCAACAATTCGAAGTTTAATTAAAATAGTGTAGTTAATTTCTTTTATCATAATCTTTTAAAGAAATACCATAGCTACTTACTTCACAGAACCCACCGCTGTTCAATCTACGACGGGTCCCGGTTCCATTGTGGTAGGCAGAATGAAGGACAAGATCTGTCGGACGAAGAACTCGTCTTCTTTGTTCCTCGTCATCAGAGTACATGACATCTGTACAGTCTACGTATTTTTCCTGTTAAAACCTTTTATTTCTTATGTCGGAAAATAAAAAAAACGGGTCGTAAATTTAAAACATAACACATTTATAACCTTAAATCACTGATATCCTAGTGGTTTGGATTTCAGCCTCCTGCAGGAGGCTCTTAGGTTTAAGTTCTGGCAAGCAAGGGGATGTAAAAGCTTTCAAATGCCGTCTTAAAGAATCAAGCCAACCTCTCCCGCACGTGATGCATACAGCTGCGTAACAAACGAGAGTATGGCGACTAGTTCGTTACGGTATAGTGCGGTCAATCAAGCAAAGCTACACAGCTAAATGCCCTGGCCGTTGACAGGCAGCACCGTAGGCGGTGCGAGAAGTTTTATTCTGCGATCCCCATCCCGCAAGTCCAGCGCGAGGATTACCTGATAATAAATGGATGTATACTAAGACAGGTTGATGATGTGATGTGTGATGTGGAGCACCTCATATTTTTGGCGTCCCTTCTCAATGACTGCCAAAATCTAGCCTAATAATCGGACACAGTACTAAATAGTACTTAAGTAGACTTGACAATGCCCTGACAAAGTTCTGAGGTCGTTAACGCGACCTCAAAACTTTGCCAGAGCATTGTCAGCATTTAATAAATTCTTAGTACTCACACGACATAACATACTAAGATCCGGTATGTTATCGTTGGTGCAAATCATATAACTGTCGATAACGCTTGCGTATCGGGCACCCCAACGTCTCTTGCACGTTTTCTTATTCATGATAAGAACATTTGCTTCAAGAAGATCTTGTGAAAAAGACTTTGAACGCTGATTCACCCACTACAATAAAACAACTCATGACAAAACAAACAAACATCGTGAAAGTCGACGGAACAATTTGAATATAATAATTCGAGCATAATAATCAGTACATATAATAATGAAGTCTAGATCCAGTCAACATTTTCTTCTATAGTAGTCTAATCTCAGTAGATTGTACTCTCAAAAAAGGGCTAATGAAAAATATTCGAAAAGCTATCTAACAGAGATGCTGTTGCCTAAATATGTACATACAGATACAACATCGAAGGTAATATTTAAAAAAAGATAGTTCAAAACGAGTTGTTTAGTCATTCTACACATACATCAGTGTATTTCTCGGTGCTGCCCCAACCAACTATAGTAGCTTCATTTCCTGGATTCTCCAGCTCTTTGCTTTGATTGTTGTATTTAATAGGCTGGGGGATAAAGTCACAACCTTGGGTACGGGCGTTGAAATCAAACCCGTCTTCCACCTTGACGATAGCGATGTCGTTGTTCATCCACCTTATATTATCGTTTTCGTGACCGTCGAACACGTAATCTGTTTAGCAAAACTGGTTAATTTTTCGTTGGAATAAAAGTTCTTGGATACAATGTGTTGTAATAATACTAAACATGTCGGAGCGGAGAAAGAATACAGAAAGAATACATACATTCAGAAAGAATACCTACATGCAGAAAGAATACATACATGCAGAAAGAATACCAACATTCAGAAAGAATACATACATGCAGAAAGAATACCAACATTCAGATAGAATACCTACATGCAGAAAGAATACGCAAAATATGTCATGATCGAATTGAACACAATCACCATGATTTATGTCCAATCATTATTACTGGAATAGAAGACTTGTTCAAAGTAAACGGAAAAAATAAATATCTTTTGGCTGCATAGTGATTAAACAATAATGTACTTAGTATTATAACATATAGAAACTATAAACTTACTTCTCGGAATACATTTCCATATTGCCTTCTTTGCACCGTATTTTATGCAAGGATTGTTATAACGGTCAAACTCCTCATCGTATCTGAGAAAAAGGATCTTTCAATATGTTTCAGGTTTTCGAAAAATGTTATTTTTCACTGGCCACATGTTTAAGCGTGTGTACCGCACAAAGACACTAGCAAAGTCAGAAAAGTTACCTATTTAATGGAGATTTTAAGAAGGGTTCTATTCAAGCATCACTGAAAAAACTGAAAGTGTTAGCGCGGCCATATCACTTAAGCAAGTTAAGTCAATCGATGCTCTCTTTTCTCTATAGCATCTTGGTAGAGCAATTAATGGTTCTGCGCCAGTTTCTCAAGGATATCGGTGTGCACGCTAAAATATGTCATGACTTGGTCTTATTTAGGTACGTACTTATAAGTCCCCGAAACAACATAAAAATGTTTTGCGTCTTCAATACACGCCGCGGAAGTGAGGATGAAATTCTCGTGGACAATCACGCCTCCGCAGAGCCAATTTCGATACTCTTTGTACTTTTTGTTAGTCGATGGCAGCTTTAAGTATACCTGAAATATTGGTTAGGTTCAATTTTGGGTGACAAACTTTAGTGAATGCTTGCTCTCTTATCATTATGCCATTATCATTTTGTTTAAATTCTGCCAACTATCTGTAACTATCAGAAGTTCGTTTGACCATCACCCATGAATCCGTGAACTGAAGGAAGACAGCGAATTATTAAATGTAAATTGATTAAATCTTATCACTCAAATCTACACGTAATGCCATTAGATGTGAAACTTGGGAGTTATCGACATTTACCATGTAGGGTCTGTCGCTCATAACTTTTTCACCAGCAATAATTCTTCTGGTACCATTCAGGATGTCTTGTGCATCAGTTATATTTGCTTCTGTGATAATATCGCGCACATCTCGCGGTATTGTGGTGGCTGTTTCAATTGAAAGAACTCCTGAAAATTTGTAAAATGAGTATTATATGCAGCTTTTCATTAAGTTCTTTAGTCGAATGTTGCAGAGGAACTTTCTTTGCGGATGTACTGTTAGAGCTAATACACAAAGAAAAAAATACAAGATCTGGCAGAAAAAAAAAATAGTAATAAGTTGACATAGTAACGTATTTTTTAAACTGTATCATTACGTAACTGTATCACAATTTGAAAAATATTTTAAATAAACTTTGTACATGCTTACATGTTGTTTTTAATTTACATATTTTCAAAATTTTAAATGTAAATGAAATTTTTAAAAGTGATACATACCAAAAATGTAGCAAATGATCAAAAAGCTTAACAATATCAGATATGTATTAGTAAAAATCACATTCGTCATGATTTATTGTCCAGTGAAAGGTGCATTGTGAACAATTTTATTTCTTGGTACTAAGTCCACAATTTCGTGGTATTGACTTTAATTATCGAATACATTCCAATGACGCAGGCCAACTGACGAAGAAACCTGACCGACTCGGCGTAGTAGCTACACCGCTTCGAGAAATGCAAAGATGATCTCCTCATTGTTATTAAAACTATTTGTGTTTCTATCTAAAAGGTGTGTTTGAAGGGCTAAAAGCAGCAACACATTCGTGTCTGGCTTCGAAAAGAACCACCCACACAAGAACCCCCAAACGGCTACTACATTCATGCTAATGTAACATATTATTAGACCTCCTAACTAGCTTTATTCCCTTATTCACAATTAATTCAAGCCGCGTAGATAGAACTGCTGCTGCCGTGGTTGTCCACGAGTAAATCTAAGCACAATTCTACGTCGTCTACTCGTATATTTTTTGGATCTCGTAATTTTAAACGGGAAATAAATGACTGCGATTCTTATTGGTTTTTCTAACTTGGATTTTCTAGTAGTGACGCTATGTCTGGATCTGAGTCCGGTGTGTGGCAATAGGCTTAGCAACTACTCCAGTGTGGACCGTAACCAGTGAAACGAGAGTGTACTACACTCCTCTGCTTACCCCTTGGAGCATTACGGATGTGAATTGACGTTTATCATACTCGTACAATTCATCGTCTTCCGTTTGTTCAAAATTATCATAAAAATGGAAAGGAAAATAACAAGAAACTTGCGCCCAACAGTAAAAAATTACATACATGCGCCTATATTCATATTGTGTATAATTGTGGCCGTATATTATATCGTAATAGGAAACAAACTTTTTCTGTTAAGTCACCATTATACATACGTACGAATGTAATATATTATCTGTTATCTACATCTATGCTTAAGTCGAAGAAGAAGAAAGAAAAGATCGAAGTATCGAGAAAGAAAAAGAAGAAAACAAACTCGTGGACATTTTAAAAAATGATTTATTAAATTTATTCATCCCCTATACTTAGGGCGACCTCGTGTTTTATATATACGCTGTCGAGTTGTTGTCGGCACTTCAGTTTTGAATTGCTCAAATTCTTCACTTTTGGCCCTTTCTCGTCTGTAAATGATTCTTATTAAGAAAATTGGTTTATAATTACATGCATATCTTATTTTTAGTAACCTACGTGCTTAAAATATAATAAATACTTGCAAACTTTCTTGGAGAACGTTACATTTTGAAAAGCTGTCGGAAATGTATTCTCCCGATGGGAAAAGGTTAATTTCGTCTGTAAATTTAGGTACAATTAATACGAAGCCGATTTTGAAAAGGCCAACTTTTCCTGTTTTTAATCAGGAACAGTAAGTAGATTGAAGTATGGCAATAGGTTCATCTCCTATTTCATGGTGGTAAGTATAACATAATTGGTGAAACGTGGGAGTATACTACACTCCTCTGCCTTATTACAGGCACAATGTTATGCTTTTTTGATTTTAAATTGGCGTAATGGTACCTATACCAGTATATGCATATATTTTTATAGTTCCAACAAAAAGCGTACCTGTCCGGATAACCAGACCAGTCGAAGGTCGTTTCGCTCACTTGGTTGCCTTTGGTCCTCAAGTACCGTCTACATAGCATCCTGAAACAATTTGGAAAAATTTGACTATAAACGGCTCGTTCAGGGTTCTGTTACTGATTTAGCTATCATATACAACAATTTGGAAAAATTTGACTATAAACGGCTCGTTCAGGGTTCTGTTACTGATTTAGCTATCATATACACTATAAAATGCAACAGAACGTAGAAAATTTAGTATTTTAGTTAATAAAGGTATGTAACATAACGATGTTGATATCTTAGATAAACCAAAGATTTGAGATATCTTCTCCTTCAGCTCCTAAATCACCATATACATCGATATTTTAAGGTATCATCAGATAGTTTGTGCGCCGGAAATCCTTTTATATGATAATGAAAACGAGAATATACGAACTCCTTTTCCTTCTCGATGGCACACGTAATGAGATGCCGGTTCCTCCACACGCTGGTGTAGAGGAAAGGACCGTAACATTTCTGTGTGACGTTGGTCGTAAGGCATGCGGAGATGATGCCAATGACTGTCGCAGTCGGACCCCGGCCCACGACCAGCGGACCACCGTGGTCGTTCTGGAAGAAACCACTTCCTTAATATAATTTGGGTTTAGTTAAGTTATACACGCTTTCTGTTGGTAAGTGATATCTGACGTTTATGGACATTTAGAACACCGAAGAGTTGCTATGCGTTGCTCAATTTGAAGGAAAGCCTTTTTATGCCTTCGTTGAAGAGGATAAAGCTATGGCGAATAAAATTTGAAGTACGAGAACAGTCAGTCATTTCGTAATTCTTGACTTCAGTGACATGAAAAATCTCATATGTAATTATTTATATAATTGTATGTGAAGTTAATTTCCTTTAAAATAACTCAAGCTACTTCTGGACCTATTTTCGACTCGACAACGTCCAACGAAAGACCTACCTCGCAAAACCCTCCGGAAGTCTTCCCACCTGCTCTCCTAGACAGATTCACATGAGCAGCTGTGTGTACCGCCAATTCATTAGGATTCACGATGAATCTTCGAGATGCTGCTGTGTCTTCATTTTCGTCTGAGTATACTAGTTCCTTGCAGTTCACTTCTTGTTCCTGTAGTTTTGTGCTCATTTTATTGAATGCAGTGAAATGATAATAATTTACTCAGAATGATAAGGGTTAGGCCACAGTCTGCCACCTTGCTCTAGTAACGGTTGTCAGACTTCACAAAGTCTAGAAAGAATTACGAAGAACCTTAAGCGGTGAAGGTTTCATCATGGTTCATAATACGAGTAAAACGATCACAGTGAATGCTCTATAATTTGCTATGTGCTGGTTAACAAGAGACCTCAGCCAGAGAATGAGGCTTAAGGCGGGAGGCTTATCACATAATTATCTAGTGCAGACACAATAATTTTCATAGGTATTATATTTTCATAGTTTATGTATGTCTAGTTTTAGTAAACTCACTCTTATTTGACTAGACGAGATGTCTGACAACTAATTAAGGCAACTAACTATTCATATTTCAAGCACGATAGAAGATAATTAAATTATTTCTCTTCTATGCCGGTTAAAAAACTCACCATACAGATCTGGCTGATAGTGTCGGAGTCTACGCCATCTTTAGCGCAAATCATGCTGTCTTCAATGATGTAGTGGTAGCGTTCCGGCCAACGCTTCTTGCAGTTCCTCTTTGATATGAGAACTACCTCAGTTTCTAGCAGTTCGGGCGAATTCACTGTGGCTCTTTCGAATACCTGAAGAATCGGGAAATCTGTGATCTATTATATGAAGATTGTAGGTGTCCTCTACGCACAGACAGCTAAATATGGTCACAAGTTGTTGAGGAATATTTCAACACCCAGTAATTAAAAGTCAATCAGATACATATTTCACATGACCATAATGATGTGAAATTTTATGAACACAAAAGAAATTTAATTTTAAAATTTTCGTTTTTAAATTAAACGTAATTCACACGATTGTGGATCTAATACTTGTTTATTTTACAGAAGTAACAATGTGATAACAGATTAACGACAGACTTCTGGTGAATATCTGTTTGACATTACAGAGATTTCTTAACACTGCTGTTAATAAGTTGAATATTTTGATTAAAATTCTCCTCTTAAAATTGGCTAATTTCTAGAATTGTCCTATTGCTGGGTTATTCCACACCGCAGTAATACTTCTAACGATTTGTAAGAGTGATAGTATAAAGCGCAGGTAGGACAAAAATAGGAGTAAGAATGATAAAGTTCACACTTACATCTCCGAAGTTATTAGTGGACCCCCAACCGGCAATGGAACCAACAGTTCCAGGCTTTTCCAAATCGGCACTGTGGTTGTTAAACCCTATCTTCTTAGGGATGAAGTCGCAGCCACGTACGCGCTTGTTGAAGTTAAAGTTGTCTTCCACTTTGACGACAGCGATGTCGTTTTTCATCCAACGGATATTATTGAACTCATTGCCATCGTATACATAATCTTTAAAATTGAACATTGAGACACTTTCGTTTAATCAAAAAGTATTTGATTGATATTTAGTGATTAAATCATACACTCAATGAACCCTAAAATCGCTTAAATCCAAATAGTTTCGTCACATACTCCTAATATTTAAGACTTATGTTATTCATAGAAACATTGTTTACATCACAACAGCATACACGAAACTTAAGACAGGCTCTCGAAGCGAATTCCAAAGATCTAAATATCCTCGAAATGAAAACCAAATCATATACGTATGTATGCAATCGTACATCACCCTCATTTCGAGATTTAATTTCTCTCAGTTTTTGCCTCTTTCCTAATAGGACAATGAAGTTGTCTACATAAGTATCTATTTATACGCTTTAATTCTGGACGAATTTCTCAGTATCATTAAAAGGTATAGCAAAATCTACAAAATGTTTGGACTATTCCTTCATTACTTACGCACTTAATAAAATGAACCTACTTTTTGGTACACATTTCCAAACCGCTCTCTTTGCCCCGTTTGTGATGCATTCATCATTCGCGCTCGGCGGGATCCATCTGGATTAAGAAATAATTTAATTACTTTTGTTATGCAAGTTCTAGCGCTTCTATTATCAACTTAATTAAAGTACGAAATGGACATCCGAAAGCACAAATCCAGACCCCGAATCCAGTGCTAATACGAGGAATTTTAAATTTTGAAAAAACCCAATAGATCCGGCCATCGAACCATGACTTCTTGTTCAGTAGTCGCGCTTGAAACCGCTCGATCAACGAGGCAGTTACGAGTATATTTCGTCAATACATTAGTCACGTGTGATTGAGTGACGTTTGATTCATGATAACTGTTGGACGCTAGGAAGCGTAATGAATCTGCCATAAAACCTCTCTGGTGTGTTTGTGCGTCGAAATAAAGCTATATTACTTTACTTCGGCTACAGTTAGTATATATATGTCGTATTCAAAGTTGGTAAAACACGCGTAGCTTGTTCTGAGGACTGATAGTCTCAAGTACACACTTACAACAGGGAAGCACAACATGCACCACCAAATCAATAACAATTTCTTCATACCAGATGTAGACTTTGCTTCAGTATAGCTCCGGGAGAACTGTACACGAGTTCTATCCGTCCTATATTGACTGACTCGTTGGTGAAGTGGTCAGTAAACCTGACTGGTGCGCCGGGGGTCTTGGATGCGGTTCTTATTCAGAATAAATATTTGTGTGACGAACACAAGTATTTGTTCTGTGTCTGGGTGTAAAATATTTATAGGATTATGTATTTCTATGTACATATATAGGTAGTTTATCAGCGGTTTGATTACTACAATACAAGCTCTCTTGATGCTTGCTTACGTTAGATGGCGCTGTGCGGTGATGTTCCGAGATATTTATTTAATAAAAAAAAAACCTATGAGTTCCGGACACCACGTAGAAGTGTTTAGCGTCTTCAATGCAGGCTGCAGAAGTAAGAATATACTGGTCGTCTATGATCACGCCCCCGCATAGCCAGTTGGGGTCCTTTATTTGCATCTCATTTAAAGCAGGCCTGAGGTATACCTGGAGTAGAACACAACATGATAGAATGCCAGAAGATAATTTTACTTAGATATACGAGTTTCCAAATGCATTGTTATTTATAAAGCTGTGTCAATATATGTTATTAAGAGTTTAATTATCAATCGTAATTCAATTGACAATTGTTATTAAGGCAGTTTTATTATTAAATTGTAACAAATGGCAAATTTAATGCAAATTGGTTAATTTTGTTATGATTGTCTCATGAGTGAAATAATTAAAAGTAAATTCATACGTGATGATGTGTTCTTATAGGGTTTGTTTTCGTATCAAAACCGATGGAATTATGCACATCACCTTAACCCTTTTAACGTTCCACGGTTGGATACGGGTCATCCCTCAGAACAAGAAGGGTAAAGAGTCCCGCCATGTTGGCCACGTGTGGGACAAGTATGGAATGTGAAATAACCTTGGAAAAGACCTGTATTCAGGTACGAATTGATAGATGCTGATATTAGTAGAAAAGTGATGTTAATTAACAAAGACTTTTCATTAATTTTGTTCCAAAGAATTGTTTTAAAAATAAATTAGGTTAGATGTGTATTACGTAGTAATCGCCTATGTCATTATTAATAATGCTAAACAATATTATCATTGGTGTCCATGTGGTTATGAAAGGTTAATCGTAAGTTAAAGTATTTAATGTTTTTCATACCATATAGGGACTCGTATCGACGACTGACTTTCCTCTTAATATTCTTCTTGTTGCGTTTAGTGATTTAGGAACTTTTGGAGATTGTTCGATAGATTGTGAATATACTACATTAAGATATTAACATTAATAATTAACACAAATAAAAAAATCTGTATTTGATTTGATTCATTGCAATTATAAATATATAAATGCATAATAGTTTACGAAATGTGCGCAAATGAAATACATCAGAGTAGACAAAATATATAAACGTATTCTTACCTAAAAGTATATAGTATAAATTAAAAATGAAACTAAAAATTATGTATGTTCTCTGATTTGAAAAAGTCATGTTGAAAAGTCGTAAAAAATTAAATAAACTTGCATTGCCGTAAGTAATTTTCCGTTTGAATGAATTATGATTATGTACGATGTAGCTGCACGGCACAGAGCTAAGGATATTCTATTTAAAATTGGAAATTGTAATCATAATAATATGTGTAATAAAACACTTGTTTCCTTACTACATAAATTTTAGGCATGTTGGTGGGGTTTTCGCTCAAGAATACAATTGAGAAAAAAAATCCATTGGTCATTCACTTCAGATATATTATGTACATGCAAACATAATGTCATATTATTATTAAAGTAGTTTTTACGTTCGATTGCTCTTAGTAAAATAGTGTGAGTAGTTTATTAATCATAATTTTGCATTGAAGTATCGTTAACATTAAAGAAGCTATAATAGCTTTCATTTATAAAATATATAGGCACGGTTAAATATTTTTCTCATGACCACTAGATGGCGCTGTATGTAGTGTGTTTAGGTAAGATTAGAAAGCTATTCGCCGCTAGATGTCACTAGCAACGATTAACTTAATAGTCTAGTGGGCAAGAGATGGCAGCACGATCGAAATAAACGGAATAAGTAAAATGTAAAATGTTTGATGCATTTTTTTCGTAAATAGGATTATTGTAAATTACAGTTATAATTACATTTAAATATTACATACATATTTCTGATTTTTTATTAAATTATTTGAATATAATACTAAATAAATCTGACAATACATTATTGTTACATTTTCTTTTTTTAGATATTTTAACGATTAGGGCGATGACGATGTTTAAAATACGTATAAAAATCCAAATAAAGGTTTGTATGTCGCACATATCTACTTTAAAGGTGCCATAATAAACGAAGACAAATATTCGTGGCGCTGTGTTTCAGAATTTTATCTGATTTTCTCATGTATGTTTATTATTAGACTGCCTCGTTGGTCGAGTGGTTGCAAGCGTGACTGCCGATTGGGGGAGGTCCTGGGTTCAAATCTCGGGTCGGGTACTACTAGATTTTTCTAATTTAGAATTTCCATTAGTGACTCGGAGTCTTGATTTGTGCCCGGTGTATGACCTATTCTATGGTACGTAAACATAACTGGTGAAACGTGGGAGTGTACTACATTCCTCTGCCTACCCCTTCGGGGAATACGGGCGTGATGTTACCTTTTTTATGTTTATTATTAGGTAAAAATTTATGAGGCGAATTTGTGCCGTTCAGCATATCCAGGCTTGTAGGTAAAGTGTTAATTTACTATACCAATCGATATTCCAGTATAAGATAATTTTACACCGAGAAAATCTCTTTTTCCACAGAACAGCGGAATAGTATAGCACCCTTCCACAATTCACCTGTGATATTATAAGTCCCACCATGTAATAGGGGGTGAGCCAAGCACCGGGCACAAATCTAGACTTCGAGCCACTATTAGGAATTTTTAGCTAAAAACCCCAGAGCATCTAACTCGAGATCGAACCCAGGACCGATCCATCAGCAGCCGCGCTTGCAATCACTCGACCAACGAGAGATGGTTGATCATTGAGTTAATGAGTCAGCGTGCCGCCAAAGTTGTCCTCACTTAGACTTTCATTTGGTCCTGAGTTAACGAATTGTTCTCCCATTAATTTACTGTAATATAAGTCTACAATATTTCTGTGTTTACCTGCGGGAGTATGTCATTTATCTTATCCTTTTAACAAATCTTTTATATATTGAGCCGGGTAAAAAAGCATTCAGCACTACTTAAATAGATATATTAAATTTTGTGATAATTTTTTTTTTTTTCAGTAAGAATCTTACTGCAAGTAGGTGTTTAGCTACCGAAGGGAGACACTCTTGGGGCCGCAAAATAATTCTAAATCAGACAAAGAACCATATTACGGCAAAGGGATATTCTATTGTTGTAATAAATGAAGTAATCATGAGAATGTATATCGGTTCTTAGTTAAAACTACCTAACTAAATGAATATGGAATTCTATATTCAATTATCATCATTATTCCTTTAGTATTAATACTCTTAGTTCTTTCTTTTCTATCTTTCTTTCTTTCTAAATTACTATTGTTAAGGTGATGGGCTGCCGCGCTGGCCAAGGACGTGCTGGTAGACTTCACACGCCTAACAGAACTATCTGGAAGACTGAAATGTGGTTGTCAAAAAGTACTTCACCGTTCTGAGAGGGATATTCAGTATTAAAAATAGATGTTCTTGTGTAATGTTGAAGATTGTGTTAGGATTTGAACCCAGGCACCCCTAATGGAAGTATGAAATTAAACCACTCTGCTGTCACGTTTGCTCCGAACTCCAGAACTGAATCCTGAATACTGTGTTCACTTCCGCAGTTCCGCCTATGCATTGAAACGAACTGTCTTAATATATATTGTCATATCAGATAGCTACATATATTCTCTGATCAATAACAGGGATTAATCGTCAATAAAACTTTACATATTTTTTTATATACCTAAATTCTTTTAGTCATTAGTCAAACGGTAGGATTTTCAGAAGCTGCGTCTTTAAAGTAGAAGTCAGATTGGGTTTGAACTGTGTTAGTCAATAGATACGATTTACAGTTCGGTTACTGACTGACTAAAAATCACTCATCAGAATACTCATTTTTGATACGTCAATATACGCGCATACATTAACACGATTCGCTAAATACCGCTCCACCAGCTGTTTCTACTGCACAGCACATCTCAAAATACTCTGTGTTTCGGTCTGAAGGCTGTTGTTGCCAGTCCATGTGTTAATAGAGGCGAACATCACTACCTATTCACGAATAGTAACGCGTCTATGAGCACCTTCGGACAGAATAAACTGAACTTCACTAACATAAACTAACTGTAGTGCACTAACGGCAGTATTAAAAAGAAAATATAAAAGAAAGAAAGAGTTCTCCAACGACACCTGAGTAATACATGTTGCACAAAGGCTCGAAGAATGCGACCACGTACTGTAGGTATCTAAGAACAGTTCCATTTCTGTAGTACTGTTGCTAACACTTCCGGATAGTCTTATTACCGAGATTATACTAACAGAGCTGACTGATGCTAACAGTCCTATTTCTGCAGTCCTGTTCAGGGTTTCTTGCTGGTGCTCAAGGGCTACAGAAGCCATGTTTTGCTCTCAGTTAATTTGTCAGTTGTTTCACTTATAAAAACTCGCTATAATGTTTACAGCAAACTTTAATCGCTTATTTTACCCTTTTAGTTTAATATTATGTAACGCCACACAGCTATATTTAAAATGTATCATAAACGTGTAAATACGATTTGAAGGCATGTTTGATCTCTACTCTGACCTGTGCTATAATGTCAAGCAGCTAGCCAGTAAATTTCTTCATCAATACCATAAGGGTAGATAGGCGGTTTGTTTTTAACTAGTCCCTGATACCCATAGAGAGTAAGCTGTAATGTCAAATAGGACTGCAGTTCTGACATGAACACGTACCTAACATATTAGTGGGAATATCCAAAATAATCATACGCAAGCCGCTTCTTAATGTTTACTAATGACGCCTTTAGATGGAGCTTATGTTGCTCGTGATTTTTTAAATAGTTTTGTTAAGAGTAGCGAGCAGGTACTGTTGAGAGGTCTGCAGAAATGTCTTCGCCAATTCCTACATACTACGATAATGTACACAATTCGTATGCAGTTGTATTATGTCTTGCAATTTGGTAATATGTAATTTGGTAATAAAATATAGGGTAAAACTCCCCACTTTTTTTAAAGTTCAATAAAACTCAAATAATCATAGATATAATCATTTCTCTTATTTTAGGACGTTATTTGTTTAATTGGCAATAATATGACAAAAGCCTAACGTAATAGGAATGATAGTTAAAGAATTATTAAATAAATTAATTTGGACGGTTCTCGAAATACTTTCTTCTCCTTAAACTGAACGTCTTACAGTACGGCTGTCTGGAAGAGAGCGTTCTATTACCGATAAGTTCACTTGTTGTTCTTCCTCCGTCTTGTACCTTTTTTATCTTTCTTCTACGCGGTGCGCACGAAAGTGTCTAGTACTGTATTGATACGACATTATTGAGCATCTATTTTAAAAATTCGATGTCCTCAACGTCTCCTAAAAGATTAAAATTGTATATATTGTTCCCAGGAGTTTTATTGTATGCTAGTATCAATCCAGAAAGCCATTTAAAGCGACGTTGCTTCATGCTATTCTAAGGGAAACTTGTGGTGCTAGTCAAGCCCCGGGTACACAGTTCCAGCACCTTCCTAAATTAGCGACAGTGACATTATCTGAAATGTCGCTTAGTTTCCAATCTCCCAGCAGTCGCGTTGCAGAGAATTATGTCGATAATAAACTTCCCATTGAACGTGTTTATTGATTTGGTTCCGTTGTTCGACTTTAGCTGTTCGATTGTTGGAAAATCGATTCTATATTTAATTCGTTACATGATTTACTTACGGTATTTGGATATAATTTATGTATCCAAAGACGTCATCGGTTTAATTTATTAAACAACAATCAGTAAACGTGGAAGGGTTTAAAGAAAAAAAAGGTGGGTTGCCTCTTATGTGATCGCATCTTCACTTATTTCTCAATTATCCCTTCTTAAGAAAGCCTGGTGAAATATTCGTACTTATCTTATAACATAGTTGTTCATGAGCTGCAGTAAAAGTAGTAGTAGTGTAAAAATAAGAGTTATGGGGGAACGGTTCGACTACTGTCGTGTGATTGAGAATGGTCTTAATATAACCATTACATCACGCCTGTAATCCCCGAAGGGGTACGCAGAGGAGTGTAGTACACTCGCACGTTTCACCAGTTACGTTTAAGTCCCATGGAATAGGTGGTGAGGCTATTGCCATACACCGGACACAGTTCCAG
>DWJK01002065.1:0-15373 GCA_018248815.1 Croniades pieria auraria
TATTATATTGTATTAGCGTAATCCGCGGTGACGTGCTCGCCGCTCGTGATCCGGTGCCGGCCGGCGCGGCGCCAGCACTGAGCACATGGACTGTTTATTGTTGAGAATATATGGTGCTAGTTGGAGTGCGCGTTAGATAACCCAACGGACGCTATGACCCGGGGCGCTACCACTCCAGCGGGTTGAAAATACGAAGGTTAATGGATGGAGGTAGATGTTCACTGATGGACATAAGTCTCCTCTAATCGCCGCCACTCTAGTCCTGGGCCTTCCGAATCCAGCAACTTCCCGCTGACCTAATATGACAATGTAATAATAATGATACGATGTGGTTAGAGAAATTGTTCAAGATTATAGGATATATGTATAAGGATACATTATTTGCGGATGTATTATTTCAATACGTGTACCGACTTCGAACTCTTCGAACAGTCCTCTTTACCTCAATTTGCTATTTTATTACGACCTCTTAAATATATTTCAAATAAAATTTTAATATTATACATAGATCCAATAGCAACCATGTCGCTTGATTACATTTTAACGTCAAGGCAGTTACAGGTTAATTAGAAAACTGTTTCAGATGAACCTCTGAAAGGGTAAATTTAGGGATGATAGTTGCGTGAGCGCGGCGGCAGGCGGCGCTCAGCTCGGAGCCGTCGGCGGGTGTTGTGCAGTGACTCATGTACATAACAGATATATTATAAAGATATTTTAAGTGGTGGTTGAATGAGAGAAGCTGAGGCTGAGGAGCGCGCGGGGGGAGCTATTTCTGAGCGCGCTGCAGCCGCTCATGGCCGCTGCACGCCCGCACGCCACCGAGTGTTTAAACGTCAAGTATAAACAGCGAGACGGGTCGCTGTCTCTTTCGCGACAGGGTTGTGCGCTGAGTCACAGCCGCCTGCGTCACGTCCACCGGCGCCGAGACAACATGTGTCACAAATCCGTTGGAAAACAAAAAGCAATGTCAAAATGAATCGTATTTGCACAAACATACGAGCCCGTCAGCTTAACGTGTGTATGCACTAATGGACTGAAATTGAGTCTCGTTATCATATCGTGGCTGATAACGGCACCGTAAGTAAAAAAAATGTTCCGTTATCTTTACTTCCGTTTTTCTGCTGATAAGTGAAGTACGAGAATGTGATCGATGGATTCCGATGTGTTTAGAGCCAGCGAGAGGGGCCGGCGGGTCGTTCGTCTACAATAGTTCCGGACTTCTGTTGCACTCAGCGTTACGCGTAACGTACAGATATTTGTCATTGTCTTTTAAATATTAGGTTATTTTTTATCTGACGCACGACGCTCAATTAATTATGTATTATTAGGTACGTACGTAGAACTATAATTAAGGTTCCGGACTGCTCGCGGCTACGCGCCTGCTGCAGCGGCCGCGGGTAAACACTGCTCGTACTTGTAAGCGTCCCCTGAGCCCGCGCGGGACAGTAGGTACGGTGCATACATGAAAAACGTAAAACCCTGAGAAGCGCTAATAGGATCCTATGTGGTATAGTTGAAGAATATTTATCAGTGTTTATACCACAGACTAAACAAGTAGACGAGAGTAGTCGGCCACCACAGTCCGGTCGGGGCGCGCCGCCCGCCCCGCGTTCAGCTCAGCGTGCGGTCATTAACGTGGCCCGGAGACACTCGTCAAGATTACATTACTAATGTTTACTAATACATAACTGGCACGCGGCAATCAGCGTCGCAATGCTATTAAGAAATCGTTAGACAAGATACGCTACAGTTGTCAATGTTGTGTGCAGCGATCGCAGCCGGCAGCCGCCTTGTGCACGTTCGGCTGGCGGGCGACAAACGTCCGGCCGCTGCGGTATCGGAGGACGAGTTCGTCGCCGTGAGCGAGCTTTGTCATTTCACACTTTTCTACATGTCTTTAAATAATAATATAAACATTAAACGTACGCGATGTCCGCGGATAGTGCCGGGGTGGCTCATTGCGGTGGATACGTTAACTCTAATAATAGCGTGGACGTAAGACGGACGGAAAAATGACATCCTTAGGGGTACGAGAAGAAAGGATAGCTTAGAAGCGTTTTGTAATAGGTAATATACGTCTTAAAAACCCTATTTTACATTTTCTCAATGTTTCTTAGATCGTGTGTATTGAAAAGACATACTGTGCTTCATTATACTCGGTTCGTTAATGACCACAAACAAATCCATACTTAACGCTTCATTTCCTCGTCACAAGTATGCGGGGTCGTCGCGATGAAGTTCTTAGAAATCACATTTGTTTTAAATACTCTAGGTATTTAATAAGTCTTAAGTTCTGTAATATGTTTTCATCAGCGTTCATCATCATCGTCGCGATCATCATTACCAAATCATTTACCATTCCACTGCTGCACAAGGGTGTCTTCCCATAACGAGGATTTCTAGGGCCGCACACGTCTTAATGAAAGTTAAGGCGAGATATGCGTATTTCCCAACGTTGTTTTCTTTTACCGTCATAACCAGTGACATTCAACATTACCGACCGCACACAACTTTATAAAGTCAACGGTGCGCGCCAGGATTTGACTTCAGAGTAAAACACCCGCCGACTCCTTACGAGTACATGCTCCTGTGCTGGATATTGTAGAAGCTGTGTTTTACGTGCGAGGGGCTGACACTTGGTTCCCGTGTCTCGTCGGTGCATACACGTTACTCTGCGGCGCTAGCAGACGGCCCTGGACAGCACTACACGCCAACGGCTGCGCTTTCACCTGCACAAGTGTCAGCTCAGTCAGCAGCACTCGGTGCATCATCATTGACGTTTGTTTGTTTTGTGACAGGAAATGCGCACACCAGACCATTCTTCGCGGCGCGCCTGACGCCTCGCTGCCGAGCGCACCTGTGAGTACACTACCCACACTACCCGCATTACCGGCACTACTCACGCTACCCGCACTGCCCGCACTACTCGCACTATCTACAAAACGTGTGCAATTTTTTGCAAACTTCATTCCGTTTTACATTCATTTTGCTTGTACCGAAGACTTGTTAACGCTATGAAACTGTACAAAGCACATACACAAAGAGATCTGAGAATGAATTTAGAAAAAAGCAAGCGCTCGCGAGAATCGTCCAGCAGACCGCTGGCGTCGTGCGCTGCCGGTATACGGGCGGGAACGATGCGGTTGAACGACCTCCCTTTAATCCTTTCATTAACTGGTAGTTTTACACACGCGTTAATTGGAAAACACGAGATAATTGAAGAAACGAATTAATTGAACGAACTTAATTGTTGGCAAAGAGGAATCACCATGGCGAACCTTCCGAGTGAGATTAATAGTCTGCGATATATCTATGTATTACTTGTAGCACTGATCCACTGGCGACCCATCAACTAAGTATGTATTCGTTGGCGTGATTCTATCCACTAGATTCGACTTCTCTTTCTTGCTGAGCCATTAGCGAGTTGATTTCATAAATGTCGGTTATATCATTATATTAATCGTGTGAGAGAAAGAGGAAACTACGCAGGATGCCCTACTCAGTGTGCCGCAACACTGCGAACAGCGGGCGCTTCAGCCGGCGCTTGCTGCCACGCGGCACCGGCTGCTTCATCAAATATGCAGATACATTGTTTGTAATTATAATATACAGTTTGTCGTCTCCTCAAATCAAATCTCTCCAGGACGGGCCCGTCGTTCAGAAATGAAGCATACGACTGAGAAAAAGATTTTATACTGACGGTAGTCGTTGCTTGTGCGTCTTTAATTCGGTACATCGTGGAAAAAACTTCTCGATTAACGATAATGGCTGTACACCCGCAAGGACCGCCGACACGCTTCAGTTGCTAATGAATGAGACAAGCACCAGTATTTGTGTACTTAAACTTACGAGTATGTGTATACATATAAACCGTCTGGCTTACAACAGCGGCCCGCCTAGTTTGGGATTGATTGGTGTGGTGGTATCCAAGATATTTATGTATGTTTATTATTTGAAGCGGAGGGATCTCTACATATTCCTTTATGCGCAAACAACTGAGGTTCTCGTGTAAGGCCTTAACCTTCGACACTTAACCTTCACATTTATTTATCCATAAAAAACCGTACAACTGTGTGCGTCTACGACGCTTTTCCCTCCGCACCAACTCGCCCGCACCTGTCTACCTGTCTTTGGCTGACATCTACAAAACTGACCATTAACATTGACGCGCTAAAAACAAAACGGCAGTACATTTCAAATAATAATTATCGCCAATGTGCGTTGCGTCCACATAATAAAATAAATGTATTCGGCGGAGCAGAAGGACAGCGCGATTTTAAAGTCAAAGTGTCGCCGGGTCACTGAAGAGGACTGGTATCTGGTATCTACCTATTATTTTTTAGCTTTAAGTACGTTATATGCATCATTGTGGTTTCTTTACAGTAAAACAGTTCAACTTATTTATTTTTTTTTATTTTGTTTAATAATATGTCATCGTATTTTGCATTATAACTAGAAAGTTTATCGTCTCTTAGGAGGGAGCTGGCCTATATCTATACGACAAGGTTAAACTGATTAATATATATTATTTAAAAAGATAAGACAACTACCCAGAAACAATTAACTATTAAAGAAAAAAACAAGTATTACGATATATGTATAAAATGTTATCTGATCAATGCATTGAACAATGTACTTTGTACTGTTTTATGAGATAAGGACTGATTAAAGGAAGTCCTTCAATTTATAGACTGCGTCGTTGGCCCAATATCAGGCAAACTATTATTGAATTTTCTAACTTGAAAGCCCCAGTAGTCGCGGGGCGTCTGGATCTGTACTCGGTGTATGGCGATAGTCTAACCTTTCATTCCATGGGACGTGTTACGTAATTGACCGTTTTTTTTTGTTTACGGGGGACGACGACTACTTTTAAAAGGTACCCGGTACCCTGGAAGTGGCACCAGGGTTATGGGGGACTGTTACCGTACTAAAACACCCTCGGTGGCTTTCCTCTGCGCTAATAGGAGGGCGCCGGGATCGATCTCCAACGGAACGCGCCGGTATCCTTTTAGTGCGTCCTAATGCCCCAACGGGTTTAACATCCGGGAGAAGCATACGGCCTCTTCTTATGCCCGTCAATTCCTACGACGATATTCGACCACACATACCATTGTCCTTCCCGGGATCGCCAACTGAACGGTTAGAGCTCCCACTTACAACAGGAGATATTGCTCTTACAACAGGAGATATTGCAGATCGTATTCTGGTCCCGACCTACAGGGACGCAGTAGCAGGGGCGTTATCGATATCAGCCGCGGCGTCTTTGTCGAGCGAGATTGGCGCTTTCCTGCTCCCGTTCGGCGTCCTCTTTGGCGAGCATTACCTGATCGCAGAAAGGGACCATGCCTCGCCAGAACGAACCATCGGCGCGCCGACGGTCGTCAGGGAGAGGTATAGCTCTACTTTTTGCACCAGGATCTGCCGCTCCGATTGCCACGCGGGACAATATTGAAGCGTTTGCTGCGCGGAGTCCTACTCATGTCCATGTCCACAATGATGACACTGCGCAGTACTTTACCTGTCTATTCTGTTCAGATACTCACCGAAGCAGCCATGTCCGGTGAGTATCTGTGTTAATCGGTAGCTGACGCGTTTAATGCACTTGAGTTATGCTCGGAAGATGGCCATAATAGCGCTCACAACGCGTTGGTGAGCATTTTGAGACTCCTGGAACCGCTCGCGCCAGCGGCGGATAGCGCGCCAACCAGCTTTAGCCCGTGTCGTCTCTGCGGCGGCACGCGGCGACGGCGTAATACACTTATTTCAAGCTGGTTTCCGATCGCGCCCACGTTGCGAGAAATGAAAGCTCATTCAGTGATGTGTGCACGCGCCCACCGCCGCTGCTGAATTCGCTCTGGCGTGGGCCGTACCATCGCATTGTACATTGTTACAATATTGGTGATGTCTATTGTTCATTGATGTCCTTTCCGCTCCGCCGAGTAACACTGGATATTTAATGAAGCCATGAAGCTCCCCGCGGCCACGCGCGATGCTCATGGCAACATCATTAAAAGTTATATTGTAATTGTTCGTCGTCCAGTCCAGGATGTATATTTTACTTATGATTCTCGTAATACTATTTCAAGCACGGGGAAATGTATTAGAAACGGCACATCATAGCATCTTCCGATGACTCAGAATGTTGTCGACGCTGTAGTAGTCGGAATAAAGTTGGTACGAGGTGTCTTCGTAGAGTGATCATACTAGCGCGCAGCTTTGCGACGGCGCGCGGCCTTGCTTCTAGCGCACATCTGTTCGCAGGGTCCAAACCCTTCGTCTGTAGCACTATGGTAACAAGATTTACAAGGACTGCATAAAGCAGGACCACATGCAGTATCAGCCCTGACCTGGCGCTTAATTCTCTTGCTTATCGGCTTTATATATGAAAGGAAAATATAAAAAAAGTATTAAGAATGACTTACAATAACCTTCAGTATTTTTAATAAATGTCCGTCCGGAGTGCAGCTTCCGCGCCGCCGCGGTCGCGCGGTCTCGTTTTGGCCCGCGGGGCTAACAGTACGGCCTTTCCAAGCTAGATTTGGGCCACCATTTCTACGTGAGAACATGTACCGTTTCTGCCTGCGAGGCTCGGAGCCACGCTGCCCGCGCTCACGCACTCGTGAGTTGAAATGGGTGCTCGTATACGCTTCTAATATTATCGGTATTGTTCTTTTCATAAGTGCCTCTGAGCAGTAGGTGTCGCAAGTGATCTACTCTTAATTCTGTGACGCAAGTCGCGCCGCACTGATACATCAGCAGTTTATTTTGTTCTCGCAACACGGGGCTCTCCTTGCGCAAGGCTACGGAGCCGTCGCGCGGACACAATGCAGCCGCTGGCCGCTCGCCCGTGTGATTGCACCTCCCGATGCCCGCTGCCGATACCGACTGAAACACACCTTTTCCGCTCACTTACGTCTCTAGCTCTCCTTCAATATACTGCTTTCAATTACAGGTATTTCAGGCTTTAAGGAAGTTCATAAACAATAAAGCCAGAAATTATAGAGTAAAATTAATTTTACCAACGATGAACAAGTCCGGAGCCCAGTGAGTAAGTATCACCTGGGCCGGCGGTGCCGCGGCTCTGGTTCGAAGTATACTCACGTACTTTGACTTTGCCGAGTAACACGCGATTTTAGACTAATTGTAAATGTGACTCGCTTTAAAGCGGAAAAAATACGTATTGCGGCAGCAGTCGTCAGCCAGGGCGGCGCGCCTATTTGGGGAATCTGTACTCTCTCTTGATTTCAAGGAGGACACAATAATTTTGCATTCTAAAAAGGAAATAAAATTAACAACTGCATTAAACATAATGATGTCATATTAGATTCAAAGCGCAGTAACATCAGTCGCTGCTAAATAAGTTCATGAGCACAGAGTTCTCTTATTCCACAAGGAAGTATGAAAACGTCAACCTCTTTCATAAATGAACAGAAACGATTTTCTGCAAATTTCAAAATAGAAATGTTCAAAGGAGATTGGCTATTTTTATTTAACAGATATATTTGTGGCCTCGAACCAGTTGAAGTTGAAACCTCAAGGTGGGAATGGTAAATTAAGCAGTAACTATGATCATATTCAGAAATTCAGTTTCAAAAAATGTCTTCTGAAAAACTAACATATTTTTCTGCTATTCAATGCAATAAAAATAACTAACTGGACGAAGTTCAGGAAGAATATGTAGAAACGTGGTCAGATTCGTCCGCGAACGATGACTTCCATCTCCTGACATAGTAGAAATTTGTAAAAAACTGTTCCTTTAAATTTGGAAATTGTGTCTTACTTTACGTATACTTGTTAATTTTTGTTTAGGGTTTTCGACTCAGTTTTTAATTAACACTAGGCAACGCAATCATCTTGTCGGCAGCTCTGGCAAAAACTGCACCTAGAACCTTAATCTGTACAATTTATAATTTAATTATTAAGAAATCATTAAATCAATATCCGCTTTTGTATTGCAAAACTTGAAGGGGGTATGAAAATATTACATATAATACGGGGAGGCTCAGTAGATAGAAAGGTTGAGATACCCATGTATTACGGGACCATTCACTAAACTATTTTTTAAGAGTGTGTACTCTTCCAATCTCCCCTTGTTACTCTTATTTCACTACAAGCAGGAAGTTTTTTATTCTGCCAGGAAACTCGCTGGACAGCACTGGAACAATACAGGGGATGGTGAAGACTAGTTGGAAAAATGCTGTTGTAATAGACTTGATGAAGTACATAATATATATATTTGTAGTTTCTACCTTTGTCTGTACAAGGGTCATGTGGCCATATGAAGAGATGTTCCGGGATATTCATGCTTATATTTTAAAGTTTTACCAAGTATCGAGTGTATGTCAGCATTTGTGTAGAATTTGGTCGAGATTCTCTTATCCGTTCCAATTGCTATCGGAGCTAGCAGCGCGCTGCCAGGAACCAGAGCGTGACGCAGCGCGGACTGCTAATTAACGTCTTCACTACTTCACTTGTCATATGTGTTTGTAACTGATATGACTGATAACCGCTGATAAGAGCTTCGGTTGGATATTGTAGCAGTACAGTGCACCTAATCATTGTATTACAGTATCAGTCCGAACATGTCTGAATGATAAAATACTGTGTATACGGCTTAGGCAAATAACCAAAACTGACATCTTTAGCTACCGGGAGATAAGATGTCGCTGCATCAGCCGGGCAGTGTGCACGGGAGAACGAAGTACTGAACGCGGTCCCCAAACACCATCAGCAAATATGTTGCCACTTTTGTAACGACTATAAAGTCAAACACAGAACAGTATAGCTATTCTTATAATCGATAAAACTGGCAACAAATACATAGCTGAGTAAGGTAGGTGTCCTTTACTCGTATATGTTCCGGGTGCTTTAATTTCCAAAAAACATGGCTGCAGTAAGCGCATATCCAGCTTCAGAGGCAGAAAACGGCGGCGCACAGATTTGACGTAATGTAGCTTACAACAGCTAGATCCCGTGATACACTTAACCCCGTTACCCATATGTTACAAGTGCAGCAAGCGGCTTGGTAGTGGCAACCCGTGACGTAGCAACCTTGCCCGTGGCGTGCTGCAGGTCGTGACGTCGTCGCGCGCTGCCATTGTTTACGGTACTGTAAAGGGCCCGTTGTACCATCGGCGAGCGGCGAGGCTGCCGATACTAAAGCATCCTGAAAGTACCAAAATGGCGAATGAAAGCCTATACGAAGATCGACAAGTTTAAATAAGGGTTTACCACTAAAAAGCCTAATTATTATTAAAATATCGAACCGTCAGTGTATACAGCAACTGTAATATAAAATTGGCTCTAATGAAAATGGCTAGAGAAAGATATCTGTTTATATTTTTGCAGATGTTCATTGTCGTGCGATAGTCCACGGTGAGACAGTCCGGTGTGGACAGTAGTAGGTGTCATAACTGAATGCATTCCAGTGGCCAGAAATAGGTCAGCACACGAGCGGTCGGCGCGCGCGGGGCCGCTCGTGAACGGGCCGCGAGGTTCCATCAATTGACTCGGCCGCACAACTCATTTTGTGTTATTAGTCGGATTGAAATATCCTTACTTTTCAAGTACGCATCTGTATTTTTAGACTAACGTTACATCGTAGCGCCAGGTCCCTCATGGAGTAGGTTGAGAGCCCCTAGTGCATGAATATTTCTGTACGTACACACCCGACCTGTACATTTTACTTTCATTACTCTCTACCTACACGCACGCCGGTTCGTAAGCTCATATGAACAGTTTTTTTGCATCGCAGACTTTTAAACTTCGATCCCTTCTTATTACCTGATCATTTTATATATACACATAATAACAGTATTGTATCGGCTTCGCCTGCATACGCTTTTCATCATAATCTCTCACTTATTCTGAAATATTGTTTATTTACGTCCAGACTCAAAAAGGGGCGTGTTATACGTTTGACGTGTCTGCCAAACACTCACAGGTTTGTCAGTCTGCGTGTCTGTCTGTGTGGCATCTTAACTCCTAAACCAATGGATCGATTTTAAAGCAGTTTTTTTTTTGGTTAAAAGTAGGCGTGATGGAGACAGTTCCAAGCTATAATTTGTGAAGATTTGTTCATGCGTTTGATGATCATCAGCTCATTTGCGTTTTTTAAAAAGGGTCTTACTATCTTTCACAGATCCAATTGATTTGAAATTTGGGTTAATTTTATTTCGCTGATATTCCCAAGACATACTAAACTGGAGCTAATGCTAGAGCATCAAGTAGTCTGCGGGATGCTCTGAAGTAATAAAACTAAAGCAAAAAGCATACCACGCGTGGGCGTTGGCGCAGGCAACCAAGGATCCGAATGCCCCGAAGTTAAAAGCAAAGTTTTATGCCGTTTGTAGGTAATCAAAGAGGCAGATAGCTAAGGCGAAGTCTGAGCATATCAGCAGAATTGGACAGCGATTGACTGGGTATCCCTCCGGAAGTCGAACTTTTTGGTCGTTAGCCAAGGCTGTTGAAGGTAACTCCTGTCGTTCGTCTCTTCCACCCTTACGAAAATCGGATGATTCTCTTGCCCACACGGCGACGGGGAAAGCTGATCTCCTGGCTGCCCACTTCGCCTCTAACTCGGCTCTTGATGATAGGGGTGCCACACCGCCTACCATCCCGCACTGTGAGAGCTCTATGAATGATGTAGTCTTCAGGCAGAAGGCTGTGAAACGAGTTCTGCAATCCCTTGATGTCAAAAAGTCGAGCAGGCCGGACGGTATTCCGGCGTTGGTGTTGAAGACGTGCGCTGCCGAGCTGGCTCCCATCTTAACATGCTTATTCTCGCTTTCCTACACAAAAAGAACAATACCGTCTTCGTGGAAGGTTGCTCTGGTTCACCCCATTCCTAAGAGGGGTGACCGCCGTGACCCGAACAATTTTCGGCCTATAGCGATAACCTCCCTCCTCCCGATTAATTAACTCGCAGCTCCTCAGTTATCTAGAGGATCGCCAACTGATTTGTGATCGACAATACGGGTTTCGCAAGGGCCGTTCAGTTGGTGATCTTCTGGTCTATCTGACGCGCCGATGGGCTCAGGCTATTGAAAATAGCGGGGAGGCCATGGCAGTAAGCTTAGACATCGCTAAGGCTTTTAATCGGGTCTGGCATAGGTTCCTTCTTTCGAAGTCACCATCTTACGGTCTTCCTGAGAGGTTATGCAAATGGGTTGCCGCATAGAAATGCGGTCCGAAACTAGTCGGGCCATCCCGAAAAACGTACGTGAGTTAAGGCGGTACATATTTAATCATGTGTATAAATACTCACGAAACATTTAATAGTAAAATATACATGATCTGAACAATACTTCGGATTAATTTTATTCACTATATTATTATATACTTTAAAATATGTAAGTATCCTTAAATAATACCTGTGTTTCGTATATGATTTTTTTAAAGTTTTATGCAACGAAAGCAATGAGGTGGGTACAAACAAAATAAAGTGCAAGCATTGCTACATAGTACTAACAAATGCAAGAGTTTCACTTTGAGTCTTTGGAGAAAAGTTCAACCACAGATTTCTGCGGACTATACTGAGTAGAATCAATTATTTTGATGAATAATAATCCAGTAAGTAAAAAAGGTTCACAGTAGTTTAAAAATACAATTCAAAATTTTTAATGTCATCACCTATTTAATATTGAAATAACAATTAATGTATACTAATTACAATGTCAACTTGAGTTGGTGAGTTGAGTGAGTGAATAAAAACAGAATAAGAACACATTTATTGACATACATATATGCATAAGTACATACTTTGTTTCTTTCTTATCTCCATACCTCCATCTACCATACCTCTGTAGGTCTATCTTTTTTCAATATGAAAGGCCATTTTTCTGCACCTGAGTCTGAAAAATATAAATAGACATTCTTAATATTGTCCACAGCTATCTAAAACTTATACTAAGCTGTCTAATACTAAAAGTTAGTTTCCTGTAAAATGTTTCTATATTATTAAGGACTACTTTGAGAACAAAAATAGACAGTTTTCTTAGCATTTTCAATTAATAAGTGGCTATTAATGTGTTTACTGTTATTATCATTATTATTACTTTTATTCTCATAATTTTATATTATTTATTATTTTTATCGTTTAATTCAATCACTACGGATCATACATTTTAATCATAAATTAATAAATATTTCTAAATTTACATGCATAAGGTTGCCAAGAAAGTATTCCAGTATACCACATTGAATTAAATTAAAACTTTAAAAATTCAAATTAAAAACATTAACAATTAAAATTTATAACATTAAAATTAAAATTAAAAACGTCACATTAATGAATATTTCTAAATTTACATGCATAAGGTTGCCTAGAAAACATTCCAGTATACTACATTAAATTAAATTAAAACTAAAAATTAAAATTAAAATTAAAACATTAAAAAATTAATATTGTCAACAAGTAACAATTATTAATTAAGATGTGTGTAAATGCCTGGAAAGGTAGCATTTATGATTTTACTATTACATATTTCAATGTGGAATGTGACTTGACAGGAATACAAAATATACAACCTGTATACACATAAGAAAAGTCATTGAGCGGTGAACACGTCTCGGTAAAAGGAATCTAGGTCTCCCTCCTACCAGATGGTCTAACAACATGAAGAAGACAGCAGGAAGTTGCCGGATTAGGAATGCCCAGGACTGGATGGAGAGACACCAATTAGGAGAGGCCTATATCCAGCAGTG
The DNA here is from genome assembly GCA_018248815.1 of Croniades pieria auraria. Taxonomy (NCBI): domain Eukaryota; kingdom Metazoa; phylum Arthropoda; class Insecta; order Lepidoptera; family Hesperiidae; genus Croniades; species Croniades pieria. The sequence continues at coordinate 12,706 of DWJK01002065.1, forward strand.
GACATCGAGAGGCTGATGATGTTGATGATACACAGGTACATAACCTGTATATTAAACAAAAACACATAAAACTTTATAACATCACACTTGTATTTCCCTATGGAGATCTGAGAGGAATGTAATATTACTAGTTTTTAAATTATGCAGAACTGTAGTGTAAGTAGTGTATGTAGTTTTATAGCGTAGACACAGTGATTGCCCTATTGCCTATGTTTCAACTGATTGATTCATACATTCAGATTAGTGTTTTCGTTTTTACTTTATGTCTTATCTAGGAATTTTAAGAATAATATTGTATGTTAAATAGTATTTTATTTGTCATAGTACTTTGCATCAGCTTTCGTACATCTGTGTATTGTAGAGCATAAGAGTGCTTAACAGTCTTTGACGTCACGGAACTGACTTGAGACCCACATAAAAAAATAATTTAAATTTAGATTTGTGCTATGGAATAGAGCTTACTACCCTACACGGGACACAAATTTAGACACTGAGCTACTGTTGGGTATTTCAGATTAGAAAAATGTTATAATGCTTTTGCCCGAACCTGCGATCAAATATAGGACCTCTTGCTCAGCAATTGAACTTCCACCACTAGTCCGACGCAGTCGTATATTAGGTATAGTTTAACAAAATGAAATTTCTTTGCTATCCAATTCTGAATAGGCGATATCCATTTTGTTTCTCAATATATTTAATTTGTTTACATAAATTAACCAAATGTTTAGTTATACTAAGATTGCTTACAAAATCGAACAATTCAACAAACTTCCAAATTTTCGTTTAATTCATAAAAAAAAACTAAGATTTCCGTACGTTTAATTTAATATCAATTTGTAGGTATAAAATCCCATAACTTCTACCGGCATGTCATCTCTTACCGTTCTATTGTTCATTTAGTACCAGGACACAAAAAAGTATCGATACTTTGCAGTATCGAGTACTTTATTTTCGATACCCATACTTTTATACTCAATAGTTTGCATTCGATACTTTTACTCCTGTGAACTTTTACAGAAGTATCGTATTGAGTTTATTTCAATGTTTTATTAAACGAAACATTACAGCAACAAACTTCTTATAACAGTCTGAAGTAAAAATGAAATAAGTCAGTTACTTATGTATGTGCACATGTTTTACCACTTTCTGTAGATCCTTATATATTATTGGAAGATATGAAAGTTGTTTTCCCAAAATTACACATGTTGGCACGAGAATATTTACCAATTCCTGCAACTTCAGTACTCTCAGGACGACTACTTTCTGAGTAACATGACAAAGATCCGAAACCGGTTATCGCCGAAACGGCTCAAATAACTCCTATTTTTGAGCGATCCTATTTTTGAGCGATTCTAATTATGTGTGTAAATGTGCGAAAATAATGAGAAATAAATATATGAAAAATAAATAAATATAAGTAATTTCAACTTCTGAATTACAACTTGTGAATTTACAATGGTTTTTTAAGTAAAACTTTTGTAGAATAGTTGTGATTTGAAACTCGATGAAAAGAAAATGCGACACGATAAAGAAACAAACACATAAATTTATAGCATTGAGTTGGCCAGAAAATGAGACAGAGTAATTTAATAATAATAATAGATTACTTTCATTAATATTGTAAAAATAATTTAATATAAACGATCTATTAATTTAATTTTATCTTCTTCTTATCTACATTGCTGAGGATCGTGACTCTTTAAATCGTCAACAGCCCGTCTCCACATGTTACGGTCCGCAGCTTGGTGTAGAGTGGTGCTGGCGGGTATCTCCAGTTATTCGGAGATCTAGTCTGACCATCTCTTAGAACATCGGCCTCTGGATGTTTTCTCCTCCACCTTTCCTGTCAGTATCAGTCGCTCCAGGTTGTCGTCCTTCTGCGAGCAATGTGATCAAAGGACTACCTGAATGACAAGGAAGCCTGGGACTGAATTAACTCCACTAGGCTGTCTCTAGTACAATTAGGTGAAAGTATAGTTAAATTCAACTGCTTTTGTAAGCTGTTGGTAGCGGACTGATATTGACACACGATAGCTGTTACGTGTGTTCTCTGGGGTCCCAAAGCTACACAGCAATGTTATAACTTGTATGACTGTTTTTCTTTTTCTTTTTTTTTTAAAAGAGTGCCGGGAGTTTTTTGCCGCCGGCTTTTTTCTCCCGGTTTACATAAGCCTAAAAGAGGCGTTGAAAGCCGATGAATAAGGTGTGATGTATAAGATTTGTTTTGACGTTCATTGCATTATTACAGGTACAAAAGATATCACAGTTAGTATAACATGTAAATTTCCTCTGTAACATACCTATTAAAGGTGTGCAATTCGACAACCTCAATTATAAAATTTAACAAGAACCATTAAAATAAACATTCACAATAAATCAAATTGCATAATAGATTAAATTGTCAAATAATAAAAACTATTGCCATGTACTGGGCACAAATGTAGACTTTGAATCACTACTAGGAATTTAAGTTAGAAAAAGGTAATAGTACTTGACCCAGAGATAAAACACACAACCTCTCAAACTGCAGTCACACTTGCAGCCACTCAACCATCCAGGCAGCTGATATATAGGGTTTTACAATAGAGACCAGTTGATTTTGACAGCTCGTGGCGGCCATATTGTTTCTTTTACTTTCTGTCAAAATATCGTCTTTTAATCAGTCACT
>DWJK01002066.1:0-15370 GCA_018248815.1 Croniades pieria auraria
CGCACTTGGCCAGCGTGGAGGACTACGGCCTCAACCCTCTCAATATGGGAGGAGACTCATATTCCAACAGTGGAATGCTAACGGGTCGATTAAAAAAAAAAAAACCCGCGATTATCAACTAGCAGTTCCTGGGTTCGATTCTCTGATTGAGCAAATTGTTATTGGGTTTTTCTGTCTTGCAATTCGAAGTAGTAGCTCGGGATCTAGATTCGTACTCCGTCTAAGGCAATAGGCTCACCCCCTATTCCATGGTGGGATGAATAACATAACTGGTGAATCCTGGGGTTTACTACATTCCTCTGCCTACCCCTTCGGGGTAATATGGGTGTAATGTTATGACACGTTGAAAACGATGAAGGAAAAATTACGTATACGTTGGAATTTGTTCGTCATGTTTTACCTCCCACCCCTGGCACATTAAATCATTATATGTATTTTCTGTGAGTCATAAACATACGTGTATAGGAGTGTTTAGTGACATTTGGTCGTGCACCGAACAATTGGCGCGAGATGTTGTTATATAAATACTAAAGCATTAGCATTTATAATAATCGGCTAGCGAACAGTTTTGAAACTGGTAATGTTTTGTATTAGGTTATTATTTTTATTTTATTGTCACTCCGGGATTTTTATGGGGTAGATAGGGAGCGCAGAGTGCCAGATATCTTTATCCTTACAGACCTTATGTGCTTCCTCTATATACATCACTCTTTTCATATACTGTTTCTGCCACATTAGCCAGTATCCGTTAACATTTTTATTGTACTCTGTTTTTTCGTTCTCACATCTGCCACTTTTTCTACATGTGGAAACCATCGGAGGCTTTCGTGTTAGAATAATTTGTAAGTTATTACGTACCTTTACGTTTTCTATTCCTACTGAGTGGCGCCATTTGAAGGAAGCCTGTGTTCAGACGTCGACCACCGAAGCTGGTGGATCAAAATTTATGGACTCGCATTTTAGAATACAACCATATTGAATATAGAATTTACAATAGAATTTACAATAAATATAGAATTTACAAACTGAAGTGTTACATCTCGGCCACAAATTGATAACTTGGTATACGCTGACAGAATTACAGAGAGACGGATATCAACATTGCCATATAACTAATATAATGACGCCAACCTCCGATATTTGACGAACAGTGTATCGAAAATTAGCTACTAATGTCTTAATGACGTGTCTTCTATTTTCTCAATCATCCTCGGGATTGACAAGCGCCCGACGCTGCGAAGACGCCGCGCACCTCGGCACGATAAACAATGGAGGGATTGCGACACCACGGTTCAAACACGACGCATGCACGATCCGTTTACTTACGCCCTCAGGGACGAAGGATATAGCCTTATGTTGCAATATTTTACATCAACCGTTAACAATTTACTTTGTTAAGGTATTATGCAGGCGCTCTTCACTAGTTTAATTTTTATTCAAGTATACTTGTCATTATTGAAGAACTTAAATAAAACGATACACGGCCGTATTATATTATTAAGGTGCGTTTAACCGGGCTTTTATTGCTTGTTTCATGCTTAACGTTATGTCTAGGGCGATGATGTTGAGCAAGCTCAATATTCCGGCGTTTTGCACTACAATTGCTTGGAGTGATCTTTATGTTTTCAATTCAACTGAGATATTGCGCTACGGGACGCCGGAGAATGCAATTTTGTTCCCGAGATGTAAATAAAGACAAAGGAAGCAGTGAGTAGCAAACAGCGGTGGGAGTGAATGGAGAGTTATTGTGTGATACAATTGTAATTTAAACGTTTTAAAAACTATTTTTAAAGTTGCGTTTTGATATTGTTTGCGATAAAACTATTCGTTTGCTCCCTTTCTATATAGTTGTATGTTTTATCATAATTAGTGTTTAGATTTCTTTATTTACCAGCATTCCAGGATGTATAACGAAACGTACGTTTCACGCTTTTGCAATATTTCAGTAAGTAGCACTATTATTTTTATTATTTTCCGTGAAATGAACGACAACTTTTTTAAAATGTATGTTTATTACCAAAGTATGTATATCAATATCAAGAGACCTGGGTATATAATTGTACAATCCAGTTATTCTAGATGGAGTGCTGTTCCGAACAAGGTTAGTGCGGTGTGCCGCTACATAGAACAGTTTGTACGTTCTAGAGCGAGGTAGTCTGCGTGGTACAGAAATATTAATTGTATTCAACAGTGGACCGTCGACTTTGTTATGGAGAACTTCTTTATTTCTATCATCAAATCCTTTGAATAACAATCGATAGATATTAATCGTGGTAGAACCCGTTGTCTAGATTTCGCCAGAAGAATCATCAGTGTTACATGTATTATCGTGAAGTGGTAGTACCTCCGTTGTTGTCCGTTGAAATTCACTTGTGTTGTTCTTAATGGATATTTGTATATAAAATGTCGTAAATATTCTCTAAACACATACATATGATTATAAATTGTAGGAAAAATCTCACAGGACAGTCGTAAAGGAACGCCTAATCAAAGGGAAATGTCCGTATAAGCCAGAGAGAGTTCTCGAGAGCACGAACTCCGGACGACTGTAACGGTAGTTCTACTGACTCGCTCGATGACATCTACATTAAAATATTTACATTAACTATGGAACAGATATCCCGAAACTTCTATTGAAGGTACTTCTCTATTGCTCACTTCATTTGTTTGGTCTAACGGTCGAAATTTATATTTCGATCAATGACGCAATAAGAGATGGAATATTTCGTTTAAGTTTGTGAGAAACATGACGGGTTTAAAACCAAAATAGTATGAAGCCTTTATAAGGAATGGACCAAGTCTTTTAAGAGTCACCTCTGTTGGATTTCACGCAGTAAAAACTCGCAGACGCCTAACGAGTTCAATTCAACCATCTTGTATTTGTCCAAGTATTACAAGATAGGGCCTATTACAAACATAAAGGCAATCAACACACTGTGTAAGTGTATCTGTGCGAAGTATTGATAGCAAAATAAAATTAATCTAGTTTGTTATCAAGTCAACTGTACAAGAATAAATATTCAACACAGAGTCCAATTAAACAAGGATTTTTAACTCAAGGGCGTTAGAGTGTTTCATTAATAAGCAATTAGACAGCAAGTTCCAATCACATTCAATGTATCCGAAATAGAAGTACTTCACACAATGAACATTTTACAAATATACCAACGAGTACATAATATATGCATACTATCAGGTTTTCCCAGAGCATTATGACATGTTTTTTTAGAAAAACACGAGAGAGCTCTCCTTCAAAGTCCGCAAAGCATTGGCCAATCCCAGGTATTGTAAATGTCCTTCGGCGATGCTGAACTATTCAGCAGGCGGCTAAAGATATAAAAAAATGTTAGGGGACCGAAATAGTACACATATTTTATTAAACGACTCCACCGGGTAACTATTTTACACACATTGCATATATTAAACGTTGAGGAGAAATGGATTTGGAGTTTTCAACCAATCTTCGAGATAGTACTATTCTTCGTTGTATTGTCACATAAATCACACAAAACTGTACACATTTAGGCAATTCTACAAGACTTTACATTAATATGTGTACGCACATACAAATGGGAATAAAAAAATATATGAAGAGTTACGACTCAGCTGTGAATTAAAAATAACATTGTAATCAATTTCAGTGTCAATATTATGATTAATAATCGTAAAAGTAACACTTGTATTCGCTATGAGGAATGGTTATTCATAAATCAACGGTTGTCTTATTCATGTTTGAGGTTTACGGTTCAAAAGTCGACAGCGCAGTACGAATTCGAAGCACAGAGCTTCTGGATTCCGTGTCACACAACGTCCCGAGTCTCGTCGTAAAGCGTCTCCCTGATACCGCGGAACCATTCATTCGAGTATCACCAAGCGCGCTGGAGTTGCGTTTTTATTATTCTCTGGTTATTGAAATGATAAACCATTTATCATTTCCTTTGATTTTAAGCAATTGTTATTAAAAGTGTTGAAGGATATGATTGTACTTCCACGATACCAATTAGAGGCGTTCATTTCAGTTCTCAATAGTAAAAAAATTCAACAGCACAGTTTCAATAAAAAAAAATACTAGCAATACTCAGACTAAAATCTACAAAAAAAGTAGCTCTATTCCTATAGCACTGTTCTATGTTCCTTTTTATGTCCATAAGCAAACTAATAATAGAAATGATTTCTTCTTCACGCGTTTCTTACGGTCAGCCTAATGGAAATATTTTTATTGAAAATATATCAGGACAATGAAATAATAGATGGTTGACTTTATCTTAGAAGCAGTAGATCACTAGGTTTTGTTGCCCTCACAGCAACTGGATGGCGAATCAACATGGGATCCAAGTTCATGTTCTTTATCTGTTTCAACACGAGTAACCTTACTCTTATATGAGTCAGACCTGTACGTTAAACCCCTTACACACCCGTACATGAGATATACGTCACTCATCAGAGCTGACGTCTTCAAATCTTCCTTCGCACATATCGCTCACTTTCAATTGCCATTTGCCGAGTTCTAATATCGTGCCTATCCACTTATTTATGACGTCACGACCCATGCAAATATTATGCTTGATTTATAGACTTTTCAATCAACTATTCGAACGTGATGTTATTTTCGTATACGAATAGATTTCGAGTATTGATGATAATTTGATTAATGTATTAAGCATTTAATCGAAATGGATTACGGGTAAAATCTGGCTACCATTCGGGATTTAATAAATGATGTTTCGCTCGATGCTATGTAAAGTGTAGAACATAAATCATCATATGGGTCATTGGATAGTCTTGCAGGATGTACGTAGCTAGTGATTAGTGTCCAATCAATGTACACATGTAAAGATATAAAAAACTCGGTAAATTGCTGTACTAATGAGTTTAATACATTCTTTTAATACATATATGAGTGTGCGTTATTGTATCTCGCAATAATTTTCACCTCATATTGTATTTATATGCGTAGTTCGATCCATTTAAATTAAAAATGACGAATTATGTCCATATTTATTGTCTAATAAGTTTTTATAAACGTGATGTGTTCGTGTATACCTGCATTCTATATGTTTGAGTCATCGATTTAATTATTGTTGGATAGTATACACTTTTTTTCGTTTATGAAGTGTGAAGTCCTGACTTAGATACTAACTATTTCTATTATATTACTATGCGATTATTAATTATGTGGTATTATCTTGTTATCCACGCACGAGGTTAGGGGATTTATTCTGTGCCCGACAATATGACTTCTATTAGGATAACCGTTATAATCTATTGGAACTCAATCCATAGCCAAGAGCGGAAACCGACACTCGAAATTGTTTTTTCATCGTGTTGTGTATTGCACGGAATGCAAGCAGAATATAGGCATATCGTACGACCGGGATAGGAAAGCAAATTTTTCAAATTATTCTGTACTCCGAGTTGTCGGAATGGAGAATAAATGGTATATATGGATATTGCAGTGGGGATGTATTCCACCGAGTCAATCATTATACATTACTATGTGATTTTTGCCCCACAACATATCGTGCACTCATTGTCCTAATGAACCAAGCAAAGATCATTCCAGTAACTGCGATGATATATTGCATTAGTCCACGGAAAATGTTAAAAAAAAATTTTTGTTTTGTTTTGGTAACAAAAATTAAAAAAGGATTTACGTTTTTAGCTTCGCCGTGGACTGGTTAGGTATCGTAATACGTAGAAGTATAGAAATATAGGAGCAAAAACTTAGCTGCGTGCTCTGCAGAGGCAGGAAACACTATTAGGCGAGGAGAGGCAAGGAAGGCCGATATAGTAACCGCTCGAAGGAGGTAGCTGCGATCCTGTGCGTGTCACCCGGAGTCTGAATAACGACGTCGGGTGACGTTTAATTTCGAATACAAAAGGCTCTTTATGCTGTTTACCCTAATCCATTTATTCTCACCCTCCGCTCGCGGATGATATTGACAGTAAACCTTTCGACTTTGTCGCTTAATTACATTAACGAGATTCTCCGTTCTTCAAACAGCTGTCGTTGGAGCTTCGTTAAGGGATGGTTTTGAAATGCGATTCTTTCAGACGTGTTTTAATGAGTACACGAGACTCGAAATATGTAGCGGTAAAACAAGCCGAATAGGATTTTAGAGATTACATCTCGTTACATGTCATTACTTGATTAAAGTAATCTCTATTGCGATGCGACAAAACGTATGATATTAAATTTATTATTAAAAATATAAAGCGTCTAGTTTACGGAACGTAAAAGTAATCCTGTACCCTGTGGCCGCCATAACTGTTTTATTATTTAATGTTTGATATTTATCGTATTAGCGCAGACAAATACCGCTCTTAATAAAATTGTTATTAGACGAAACAAGGAAGTTAACAACATTACACGATATTTGGTACAGTCCATCGTGACTGGCTTAAAAAGTGGGAGGCTAGGCGCGCTATTTGTATCGCTGTGACAAGCAAAGCTTCTGAGAGCGTGTCCGCTCTCATTTACTTTATGCGATCACTTAACTTGAATAATGATCTCGCTTAGCTTGTACAGTACGCTCAAAATCTGCCTCACACTTTACAATACGGATTTTGTAGCCTTTTTAATTTAAATGTTTCATATAACATTGTATGGGGATGTGGTCCAGTTAATCGTAATTTAATAACGCGCATGCAAGTACATAAAAACTTGGCATGGCACTTTATAACAATCTACTAACAGTGTATTATGCAACATTTAAAATGTATGCTTTGTAACTATGTTACAGCGTTCTCCTATCCTTAGAACATTCAACTCTTGTAGTTCAGCCACGATCGTGAGCCCTCCGAGCGTCGTAAGCGTGGGAGTATATAAATTAAATAAAAAGCCTCCAGTGAAATGTTAGAATTCTTCTTTTCTTAAGCTCACCACGAACCTACTGTAATATGTGTTTAACTTACTATATTTTTACACCCTCTTCAGTAATATGTTTGTGAACAAGAACGTAGTTGAGTCGTATAATAGATTTTACGTCATCCTTGTTGATGTCGAAAGGAATTCTATTAATATTCGGATTCATAATTCATCTGTACGTTTATTTATTCGAACTATTGTTTGGTTGACATTGTATCTGTGCAGCTTCAACGTAACTGAAGAGGGATTACTATTCGTCGACATACGATTTTAGATTCAATTTGTGCTTAAAAGGTTTTCGTGATAAAAGGGGTGAAAAGAGAACGGTAGATATTTTAAGGTTTTTCCAGGAAACAGGCTTAAGAAGCACTGCCTGATATGGAATTAGATAGTCGTGCATGGTGGTGTCCGAACATCTTTGTTTATAGATATTTATACAGTGCATTGTTTGCGTGTATCAGTAGGCCCCTTATTTTTAATCTAAAGATATAGAAGGTCCAAACGTGGGCCAAATTTTGGAGCAATATAGTAGCATCTGCAAGCGATCCCACGGTTCTCCGAAAAGGGAATGTGGGTATCGTGGTGTTTCTTCAGAGAAACATCACGATACCCACATTCCCTTTTCCCCTTCACTCAGGTGACCCATATTCCCTATGACAACAGGGCTAGGCCGGATTCGTGGTCATTTGTCGGCATAAAAAAGTTATACTTACATTAAGTTGGCCTGCTCACTTCCTCTTCAAACTCGAACAAGCAGATTTGTTAAGCGATGAAAAGAGTAGTTTTCTTAGTAACAACTATCTAGCATAACATACAGATAGCATGGAGTGGATGTATTTTAAACGAAACTAACATGGATGCGGTGGATAATTAATACATGAGCGGTATCTTAGCATAGGTAATGACAGAACTCGTGGACCTAGTCATCGGAGATGTTAATAATTGACGACGTAATGTATTGTCCTACGCAACTCACTTTAATGTTCATAAAATATTCCGTGATTTTCGAAGGAACGATATGCTTTCTCTAAATCTTAATCTACAATTCCAGCAATAAATTGTGTTACAAGATTTGAAAATATATGTCTAAGTAATTCGTTCGAAGCCTTATAGAGTTATCCATTTAAAGAGGCATTCTCAGTTAATAATTATTAGCCTACTGTTACCTGTTGTTAATTAACTAATATATCCATGTGCTTACTAATAGATAAGGAATATTGTAATATTCGTTGCTATAACACTTTTTGGATTAAAATATGGTGCTTTGTATGCCCTCAAGGAAAGTTCCTTCGAACAAAGCTTTATGCGACAACACTCCTATATCTACATTTACATAGTGCATAACCTGAACGTGAATATACAGCGGAGGTGTTGATTTATGTCGTCAAAGGTATCTGTTCGGATCACTACTCATTGTCGACCATGTCAGCTGTCATATTTCTGGTAAACACGCGATGAAGCAAATCACTTGTTTCTCGCAGTCTGGAGCGCGGCGTTGGAAACATTACGTATACCTCAGGATTGTTTATGTAAATAAATATTCTGCTATATTTATCATAATGCTCTGTTTCGATCTGCGTCCATCGTTAAATAAATGATTTTCTTCAGACCACCTGGTAGAAAAGCGACCTAGGTATCTTTCACCGAGAGATGGCTGCCACTTGATGTCCTTTTTACCTCAGGGGCCCCACTTCCAGTTACTCATTTTGAAGTTTTGATTGGAGAATCATTATGTTCTGCACGCTTGTGCAAAATTTTAAATTATTTGTACATCTGAAGGTGAGTGAAATAGTGATGTACACGCCGTTGAAGAAAATCTTTTTTTGACCTTATGACGGACATTGGAATTTATTTATGTTCAGTTACGTAATATGTTTTACTTTTAAATGATTTATGATTCATCGTAATATTTATTAGTATTAACTTACATAAAAATAAAACTGTTGCACAGAAATAAGTTTCAGCTTTCATATTCTGAAGTCAGAAACTGAGACATGTTGACATTTATACAACAATTTATACTCAAGAAAAACTATTATCACAAGAGTACTACAGTTAGCCGCTAGTTTTAGATGAAGCCGGTGCATAAAGCGTATACTCCTTAGTTAATCTCGTTGCGGTCTCAGAAGGTTATTCATGTTAAAACTTCAAATGTATGTATGACACTTAATTTTTCGCATGCTCTAACTACAACTTCCCTTTAATTAACAACCCGTCGTTTGTGTTTATCTGTTATTCTGGTTAATCTAAAACAGTCGTCGATTTTTTTTTCAAAACTTTTACAGGCATAATAAAATTGATTAAAGCGCTCAAATATTTGGTATCTGTTTATTTCTTCAAATTAAGTATGGGATATTTTCTCTTTGGTAATTTTTGCAGAAGTTGCTTCGAAGGGTTACAAATAAACAAAAGGCTGACAGCGTGAACGTCACTTGGGGCAGATAAAAAATTGTCTTACGATCACGTCTAAAGAAATTATACATTAAAATATATAATTGTACTCTACTGGAAATGGAAGACTTTAGAGAAAGAAAAAATTTGAATTCGAATAAAAAAGTCTTTTGTTAGTACGAATCTGAATGAACTCGATTATACGCCCATTTAGAGTGCCGGCTTGTACCCGACCGACATTTACTGTTGTGCCCAGCTGCTGTCATCAATTAAACAACCACATAATAGTTATTATTTATGCAAAATATCAATAAAATTGCACGGCCTTTATACTCAAATGAAAGTCGTCACTTTACACTTTGTGTTTTTCGACACTCACTTGATAAAATATTTCCCAGTATACCTTAAAGTATCAATCATAATTTAATAAACATTGTTTTAACTTATACTAACACAATTGTTTTAACTTAAAGTTAAAAGAAATAGTATTTACTTTTAAGTAAAGCAATTAAAGTAAAGTAATTAAAAAGCTTTTTTTTTAATAACAGATATATTTTCAGTCTGTTTCATGTGGAAAATAGGATAACTGTGATATATTAAGTTAGCGACAAAAACATTTTATACAAAATGTTTCACTTTCATCACACTTTTATGTACATAAGGATTCTTCAGAAAGAAACCACTTTTGCGATTTCATGTTATCGCGTCTTCTCAGAACGGTTATTTTTCTCATATTCGCTGAAAAATAAGCATGTTACGTTAAATAAAGTGTACTTACGTTTTAAAGAGCACTTATGAAGATCGCAGATGTCTGCCTGAAAAAATATAAAGATTACGCTGTAGAAACATATTTTTAGAGTTTTTTTTTATCATAGCGTAGTTAGGTTGCTACTTCTTAAATATTCCAGCAAAGATATTTATACAAACACGCGTTTTAAGAATTTCGTTTAGATTAAAAATGTTTTAAGGAATATTATGAAATTAAATCCTAAATACATGACTCAGTGTTCAATTGGTGAAAATATTCTAAACCTGGGCAGGTAATGAAAAAGTTCAAATTCATGATAAAGCCTAGAGTGGTATTACGATTTTTCTTTAAGATTCCAAACCGATTTGAGCTGGATTTAAAAGCATTTTTATTACTATAAATGATGTCGTGGTGACTCTCGCCGAATTACAAGTTCGGATATGCACAAGTAAGCTCTGATTACATTAAAATCTAAAGTGTCGAGGGGTTGTCGTTCATTGCTCGTGTAAATAAAATGGTCGAGTAAACAGAGGATATGATTCAATTTAAAATTCACTTTAGCTGTTGGTCCGCCGTCTCGAGCTGTCGGCGTCGCGCGAGTGTAGGGCCTCTACAACATTGGCGCTTTGGAAGACATTTTTTAAATATTCAAAGTTCTCAGTGGTTAAAAGGTTAAATGACTTTTTGGGTAGCGTTTCTACCGAAATCATATCTTGTCACTTATTTTTCCATTTTTATTAGTTAATTATAACGGTTTGCAGAATAAATTATTGTGTAAATGTTATAATGATGTGACTAAATATAAACGATTTGCCATTATCTGGATGCCATTAGATAAAAGTTGAAAACGTGCACATAGTAGCCTTGATTACAGATAGCTAGATTTCAGGAGGCTACAACTTATATTCAAATTGTTGGTAGGGGATAGATCTCTAGTAATTAGAAAAATTTAGTAGCAATATGTTTGAACATTGCTCGCTGAAGTTACGGCTTCGGACACAATCTTTTTTTTAGGCTTATAAGCAGGTGTTGCGCCTACACTTGAATAAGTCCCAATGTCATTGTACGTTAAATTAGCTTTATTATTTTTGTTACCTATCGTTAGAATTTAGAGTAGAAATTACATCCGTAATTGTAACAGGGACAACTAAAGCAATTTTGGTTATCTGTCATTGTAAAAACGGTAATCTAATATTATAAAACCATTTAATATTTATTTAGTATATGCTGTATTTTACATTGGTAATCCAATAAATAATTATATTTGTAATTAAATACTGTTACTACTTTATGTAAAGCATATTTTATACTAAACGAGATTTTAATATTTTATCCCGAATGGTACTTTGAAGTTGGCCACCGCACGAGAGCGATAGGCCCGAAGGATGGTGGTTAGCGCAGGAGTGTCACAACTCACAATTCACAACGTGGAATAATTCATGAGGGCAGGGCGGCTGTGAGGAGGTGTTGTTCCATCTCGACGTTTTGTAATACCGACTTGTCCGTACGGTGAATAGATCACGGTAATAATGATTACTCGTCCCTTACTGACTGCAATGTACTGTGACATAATGTCCTATGAACGAAATCTGTTTTGTCCAATACGACTTTCATAACGCGAAGTGATACAATCACGGTATAAAGGTATAGGGATTCTTCGTAATTTCAAGAAATTTTTCATCTCCTTCCTATTTTTAACGGACGAACAATTTAATTTGCAAGGCTATGGTTTCTAAAACACCCATTACCGTTTCTATTGAAATATACATTTCAAATACTTATACACCTAACAGAAGAAAGTTTAAATTGCAGTCTATTCAGAAGAAAGGGGAAGTTATTTTTAAAAATCTAAGGAGAGATAACACGAAGCAAGTAGTCAGTGTTACTTTGCGCACACCCGTCCAAGCCATTGTGCCATTATTATGCAAAACTGAGTACTGACGAGTGATCGCTACGAAATGTTTTCTTGCGAACGCTGTTGTACTACATTTTGCCAAAAGGTTATTAGAATGTGGTCCGTTGTAAATATTTTCAAGGTTAGAGCTACGTGTTTTTGAAACTAATGTTTTTTTAGAGTACCTATTGTTATAAATTGGCCGAAACGAAGCTACTATTTCCGAAATCTCAATAAGTTCGTTGTATTTTTAAAATTCCCATAGAAGATGATTCTTGTATTAACAAAAGAATGCGGAGAAGAATTGTAGTAGACTTTCCGTCGTCTCATGGACGAAAACAACGTCAGTCGATCATTATTTAACAAAGGTGCCTTCAAAGAGCGTTTGAAAACTAATAAAAGAGGAAGATTTCGTGACACGAATGTTCGGCAAGAAATAAAATCAATTTCTTCCTAGCAACCTCTTCTTACCTTCACCGTTTATTGCTGAGTAATTGAAAACGGGTGAAAAGTGATTGACGTCTTTAATAAACCGGCTGCCAAATAGAAATTGGTAGCGCCTTGTTTCGATAAAAGTATAATGTAATTAGTAAACTTGTTCCTGAATTATGTGACAATCGGAAAATTATGATTTGAAGTGTCGAAGGTTACTTTGCGGTCATTCATTGTCACTGATATCTTCATGGCTCCCATTTTCCCAAACCAAAGGTTTTGTTTTGTACTGAGCGTACAGTCGCTAATGTTTATAAGAATTAGTGTCGCTTGTTTTAATGAAGGAGGATAACATCATCAAGAAACCTACACGCTTTAAAGTTGTTAATAATGTCCTCAAAATCGTGTGAAGTCTGTCAATTTACATTTTGACATCCGGTAGATTCTGGTATAAATCTTTCTCAGAAAACTCATGTTTAAATATGGAACGATAAAATTGGTGATAGTGACGAATATAAAGATGTAAGAATTTATTGTAATAATTTGCAAGCACAGCGTATGGTGGGATGTAAAGCATTTACAATATTTCCCGCGATAGAGATCATAAACGTGCTCATTCGAGAAGTAATTACACTCAGTTGCAAACCGTACCTGTATGATATTTTCATATCAGTACCAAAGAACAGGAAAATGAATTTTTAAAAGGAAAACTGCGTAATAATCTCTTTAGTCTTCAGGGTAATGTTATTAAAGCAAGGTTTTGAATTCAAAGAAGCTAAAGTCAGCCCTTGGGACATTGTACTTGCTCCTGTGTACATTCGATCACGTAAATGTACTCGTATGTCTTATTAACTACAATTTTATATATTTTGAGAACTTCAAGCCATATCACTGGAACTTTACGTAACAGCAAAAGGAAAACCGTTACATACGTGTTAAATAACAGAGTTTCATATAGTACATGTGTTAATGTACAGGGCATTACTAATAAGATATTAAGGAACCTCCGAGTACCTAAATTGATTATTAATATTTCTTTGATTATATGTGTCCCAATTATAGAAAAAACGTTGTACAACGGCCTCACGGTAGCAACAGAATATGGGCCAGTTTCAGTAACAAAAGTATGCTCGGATACAATAATAAGTTCAGTTGTAACCACGCGTTCTTATTACTGCTTTTTAAACCTCTGACCTCAATTCGTTTAATTACTGTTTTTAAATGTATTAGTTCACTTGACATTGAAACAACAATTTACAAATTTCTTAATGAGTTGACGTCTGACCGGCGGCTTGTTAACAATCGGTGTGTATTGCCAAGAATAGCTTTGTGAACTGAATTTAATTGTCTGCCACAATACCCATCTCGTGATATCTCGAGTTTGCTCCCATGCTTGCTCACTATTCATTAATATTTCATGCTAATAAGCGATAAGATTGATTACGACACGTTCTCAGCAGATATTATTTACGAGCGAACTTAACCCGGTTATACGCGTAGTAATGATAACAACAATACGAAGGAATTAGTTCGGCGGCAGCAAGTTCAATTATCGCTTATGGAAATTAAATCGTCTTCTATAAATTATAATGTTCGCAACACATGCTCGTTTTCGTATCTCGCACGTTTATTATGAGAAATATTACTTGGTTTACTTCAATATTATGTTTAAGCCTTCACATAAATTACGTTTATGTAAATTGACGATCGAAACATCTGGCTGGTGGGTCACAGCGGTCTATCTCTCGTCGTTTATCTACTTACTACATCTAATCACTTTTTAAGCGATCTTAACAGTCTGCAATATGAGCTAAGTAATAACCCTGATGAACAGAGGATGCATAAATTGTATAAAATCAGTGATAGCGTCAAGTCACCATTATCTAGATTCAGCATTTTAAAAAGTTTTTTATTTTATCAATTCGTCATCCGCACTAAAATTGCCTTAAGGTTAACAGTGAATTTTAATTTTGGAAGGAACATTTAAATTTGAAAATGTACTTAAATGTAAATTAATACAAAAACGTAACTTCACGCCATAATACCCGAAGGGGTAGGCAGAGGAGTGTGCTACACTCCCACGATAAATAAAAATAGCGATTTTTTAAATTAAGTTAACTGTTATAACCATCATTTTTAAATGAAAGTGGTAAATACGTAGTAACGTTATGAAAATTGACTAAGTTAAATATGTACCGGCTTAATTCACGTACTTCTTTCGGGATGGCCTGACTAGTCAGTCTTCGCCGCGACCTCGCTGCAAGCGGCGGGAGCTCATGAGGAAGGACCTCGTATAGGTCCGAAACTAGTCGGGCCACCCCGAAAAACGTACGCGAATTAAGCCGGTACATATTTAATCATGTGCATAAATACTCACGAAACATTTAATAGTAAAATAACTAAGTTTATATGAAAAAATATTAATCTGGGCACAAGAAAGCGAAACGTTATGTAAGAATATCTTCTGAGTTGTACACGAGTAGAGTACAGAATGACATAAAGGTTGGTTCCTTTGCAAAATTAATGAATTGAGCCTCCGACAGATACAGGCCAGAGTATAAATCGTACATTTGCACATGCCTGGTGTGGAATTGAATTCTATCTCATCTTGGAAGTATTGTTAGTATGACAGTCACGTTCCTATGTTCAGGACAATTCTTGGCGAAACCTTGTAATACTTGCGAAGACGTATAGTCTAGACTACTCGAATTAAATTTATTGGGCTCTGTGAATTTAATTGCGTCAGTATTTATTTCCTTTGTTGTATATAACAGTTCATGTATGTAGATTGACTAATAACAAACTATTATTTTTATTCCATGTCCATATAGGCGAGTTCTGGAGTGGAGACCGCGGCTCGGCAAACGTAGTGTAGGACGCCCTCTGGTCCGGTGGGATGATGATCTGCGAAAGGCTGCAGGCAGATGCTGCATGCGACAAGCCAAGGACAAGGTGCGATGGCGCTCATTAGGGGAAGCCTATGTCCAGCAGTGGACTGAAATAAGATGCTGACGATGACGATACATTTTATTAAATG
>DWJK01002067.1:0-15370 GCA_018248815.1 Croniades pieria auraria
ACCCTCTCAATATGAGAGGAGACCCATATTCCAACAGTGGAATGTTAATGGGTAGGTTAAAAAAAAAAAAAAAAAATTAACACTGCCCTTCGTAATCTGATTTGACTCCCTCGCTGGTCGTGTGGTTGCAAGCGCGACTGCCAATCGGTAGGTCCTGGGTTAAATCCCGGGTCGTATACTATTGGATATTTCTAATTTAGAATTTCTAGTAGTGACTCGGAGTATGGATCTGTGCCCGGTGTTTGTCAATAGGGTCACCACCTATTGCACGGGTTTTAGACGTAACTGGTGAAACGTGGGAGTGTACTACACTCCTCTGTCCCCGTTTCGGGGATTACAGGCATGATGTTACGTAATATGGCTTTTTTAAACAATAACGACTAAATCAATTTAAAAAAAATCGTTGTTCAATGCTACAGGAATCAAAGCCACACAGGCACAGATAATTAATAATTTTTTAACAATCGCCATTTTGTTCAATACATGTTCTATTTTCACACGTATTTTAAAATAACAGAATCCTCATTTCAAGTTTTGATCAAAACTACCTTTAAGGTGTTCCTACCATTATTTTCTTTACGACGAATTTTATTCTAGTGCTTTCGAAAAGTAAGTAACATTATTATAAGTACAAGACGCAAATGATTTGACAGTAATGGACGATTAAATTCAGGTGTATACAAAACTTAGATCTTAGACAAAACGGTTGCTAATAATGATGATGTGTTTTAAGGGTCCAAACGTCACCAGCTCCTTAGGATACAACACAACATGTGTTCGTTTCCTGATCATTGAGTGCATTGTCTATTTCAGTGCATCAGTCTATTGACACACTTAAACAATGGCCGGCGCTTCTGATGCATTTGGTTAAGATAACCCCTATAGGGGCCAGATTCAATAGTCATTTTTATTGTAGACCGCTCACTTTATACTATGTTACTAATGATAAGATGTTTATGACAAATCTATGTATGTATACACACACACAAGCAGACACACGTGATTATCATCGTGTATGTATGTTATAGTTTTAACAACGTCATGTACAACAAAAAATAACATACGTACATACACATCTTCTCGCTAGGTCCCCTCCAGAGCAGGAAGAGAGCACAGAGTGCCAAATATCCTTGCAGATCCGTCGTGCTTCTTTACATATGCACGTCGGTTTCGGAGACTTCTAACTACCCAGTCAACTAAAACTTGATCTCTTTAATCAAGATAGATGGGACTTGGTCTCCCAAGAACAAAATTAATATCAATAACATTTGTTGTACATAAATGTTTGACTGTTTCGCTGGTGTAGAGTCCAAACTCTTATACGATTAGGCGGGACCGGAAATCGTCAGTTTAATTCTCAAGGAGCACACATAATATTTGAGCTATGAACATAGGTCACAGCTACAGGCATGAATTTATGAATGCGTGTTTGTATTTTTACCACCTGTTTGGTTACTGCAGCATAGGTTCTGGTTACTTTAAAATCTTACGACTACCTATGAATCGTTTTTAGATATTATTATTACATTTCCCCGATATATATTATTAAGTCTTTGAAATCGGCAGGCCTATAGATATGAAAAGAATCTCGTCACAAAATCAGGGGGATTTAGGTCATAGTGTACCACTTTGGCCAAGCGCGGGTTGGCAGACTTCACACGCATTAGAGATCAGTTTTTGATCATTTTAAGAGGGGATCCGTGTCCAGCATTGGAACGATAAAAAGGGTTGGAACGAAATGAAGAGATGATGAATGTGGAAGAAGCACGTCAGGTCTGTAAGGATGGAGATATTTGGCGCTCTGCCTACGCCGTAAAGGTCTTAACGTGACGATATGATAACAATATCACATTTCCTCGATCAATACACATTTAAACTACCGTTGTACTTGAAACTACGAACATATACGATATACAATAACAGGAGACATATATCGTCTCGTCCGCGTGTCCGTTGGGCAATCAACGCTATATTGTGATTTATAGCATGGCTTCCTGTCTTTGCGACACCCGCGTCAGCGCGTCGAACGGTAACGAAACTTGTTCTATAACTCATAAATTATTGTCTTGGAACATCTCCACACGTGATCTGATCCCAAGCTCGAACTCTGTGCCATAGTAACCAGAGACAACACATATACTTATATGACATTTTCATCAGTCAACTCCCGTTCAATTCTGGACATAGGCAATAGCACGCCACTGAGCCCGATCTTCAGCTCTTCGCATCCTGCCAGCCAGTTTGCGTACATCGTCACTCCACCTAGCTGGAAAGCGTCCTACACTCCAGAACACGTCTACTCTAACGGCTATCAGTTCTTATATATGCCTACACTTATTTTTTCACACCCAGAAACAGTTCGAATAAATAAGTAGTCATGATCATCAAATTTTTTTTTATCCTGGGTAAGCATTGAACCCATAACTCCTGACTCAATAGTCAGGTTTAATACCCACTGAACTGGCCGGTCGTATATCTGATAAAAAGCTGGAAGAAAACTGTCAATCTTCCATATCTGTCTCTCCACCTGTCCGTATTATTCAGTTCTGGGAACAGCAGGTAGGGTCGGAATGAAGGGAAGTAAATTGATAGCATTAAAACGTAGAAAGTTCAAAGCTAATTAGTAATAAAATATGCCCTAACCGTACTTCCCAGTCGCGTTAGGCACTGCAGGGAAACCCTATGACTAAGGCCTGTACCTAGGTATTAACGAGCTCTCGTCACGCGAATCCTGTCGCTAAATTACCTTTCGATTCATGCAAGTGTACTTACGTGCACTTTGGTAGCAATTTATAAACAATTTTGCTTGTAAAACAGATTTTTAATTTGGAATTTTCGTGTTTAAAAACAGTTTTTCCCGTTGAAATATTTTTGTAACATGCAATGGTGACATACGTAAGTCCTGTTTGTTTTATTCGAGAAAGTTCGAGAAAAAATCGCACAGTTTGGTGAATTTTGATACGTGTATCATATTAGATCTGTTGTTTTCTCGTATCATTCATACGGTATAGATATTTAACTATGTATATATGTACCAATCAAAGAGCTGATGACGATAAAAATGTACGTACTCATCAATATTATTCTTATATATTCATGAGGTATCTTTTTCAATAAAAATGTACCTACTACAATTACTATTTATGAATAATGACTTTCTGATTTTAAATCATATCAACAGTGACCTTGCCTTTCTATGGTGTATTCTAAAACTTTAGTTTTATAGTGTAAAATGTTTGGACTTTTCTTAGACAATTATTCAAAAATCGAAGGACTAGCTTTTTAAATGCGAAAAAAAACACGACTAAAACCGAGGATTAATCTTTAAAACATACTAGTACTAATAATTGTCCTTACAAAATGTTGTGTGCTAAAAAATCGATTACATTTTAAGACGAAATCATAATACAATAAGGATCAATTTTGAAAAACGATATGTTCATTCTAATTGGAACTTTGTGTCTGTTTGCAAATATAACTGTGCCATGTTTCTAATTAGAGTAATTTCGCGGCTTGATTATTTTAACAATGTGCATTATGAGTCTAAAACGGGTATTGACCTCTGTCAGAGCATCTGGACTACAGTTTTTTTAAACTACTTACATTTTATAACAACGATATAGGTATACCTCTAGCCTCACCGGTACTATAAGCTTATATGTAAAATGATGAATGAATTTGTTTTTGAGATATTCCTGGGGCAACGTAACATGGTTTCTATACACTTTAGCCTGGTTTCAGTGCAGTGGTTAGTAAATCTGACTGTTACGTCGGGGGTCGCGGGTTCGATTGCGCGATGAGCACTCGCATTTTTTCTGTGTCTTGGTGTAGAAAATATCTAAATAATAAGTCTATATGAGTGTTTGTTTACTCTGTACTACTCTCAAACCATAAACTATTGTATCTGACATTGACAGTATGAATGACAATGAATGTTTTTTTTTATATGGAAATATAGTTTTAACACATTGTATGTTTGTTTTATGCTTTTAACGCTTTTTCTCTACATATATATAAACTTTAACTGTATCAAATCTCGACTCCATAAGCATGATGTTCTAAACGGGTTTCGAAGATTTCCCTTTAATGTAACAGAGACATGTTATATTTGTTATGACATTGTTATTTTTAATCGTTTGTGTTGTAGCATATGAAATGCATTTGATTTTGTAACAATGATATTTACGAACATAAATGTATAGTCAGTGCCGATAAGAATTAAAATTTTATGAAATGTAGCTTTCATATCTTGTTTATTTTAATTTCGGCCTTACTCTCTAATGGTCTTGGATTTAAAATAACACCTAACATTTCAACCTTCACCTAACATTTCACCTTTTTTTTTTGTTTACGGGGGGGAATCTTCAAAAGGTACCCAGTACCCTGGGTGTGATGCTGGGTTATGTCTTTTGGACTTTTACCGCACTAAAACCCCCTCGGTGGCCTTCCTTGGCGCTAAAAGGAGGGCTCTGGGATATCCAACGGAATGCACCGGTGCCCTCCAGCACAACGCCCACCTAATGTTTCACGTAACGAACACTTTTTATAAGTGCTGTATAAAAATTAAGAAAATTGTTTTAGTCAATGTTATTTATTAAAAGTTGTGACTCGATTTATTAATTATCATAGAACGTACCGTTTTCAACAAGTCAGGTAGGAAATGACATTTTATTTTAAAAATAAAAAAGTCTTGCTAGTTTACAAAAAAATTCTACCATAATGGTAAACATTCTTTATACCTACATCGAAAAGTCTACGTAGGATCACATTATTAAATGTACGGAACTGTACCATTATATTATTATAAAACGAAAATGTGCTTTTTTAAAATAGTTCCAATTTATTATGTTGTTATATTGAACTTACGTAATGGCTTTAACCAAAAATAGATTAAAGTGAAGTGTCAAAAAACTAACATGGCGCTGACATTCTAAAAGACACAGATGCGTCTCCTGTCGAGCGATTTATAGAACTATGGAATCTTTATAAATATGAACATTAATTAATCGCTAGCTAAATAAATTTAAAACCGGAAGAGAATTAATAAATTATTTTTGCTTTAATACTTCTTATTAAGAAAAATGTATTGAAGAGATGGAATTAGAACCAAAATGGAACGTACTAGCGGGACATTTAAAAGCTTTTAAAGGTTTTTAAATTTATTTATACACAAAAGCGTCATGTCACTATTTTTAATTTAGAACTGTTTATCTTCAGAGGCTGCCTAGTTCAGAGGGACCGGGGAGAAGGTACAGCGACTCTGTTTGGATCCTTTTGTCAGGCGTTTGGACGTCAGCAAGATAATCCTGTCGTAGTTAACAAACAATGTTAGGTGGAGAACAAAAAAATGCGGAGACTGTTCGACTATTATTTAATCCAACTCAAAGATTTTGTGTTCCCGTGATGGAAAACATTGACAAAATTTGCACATTTCAGAGTTAACTCAACAAGCCTTCTAAGGCTTGTTGAGTAAATACGGCAAATTTCACCAGTATCCTCTAGAATACTCAGAGAAATGTCTCAGAGAATGGCGTTAATAATAATAAAAAAATGTATGATCGAGTCGGAGCGAAGAAAGAATAGATCCCCCGACCCTTGGTATACAGGTTATCGTAATAAGGGCATGTCTACATGTCCTGCCGTCAACGGGCAACAGCGTAGGCGGTCCGAGAAGCTGTGCTCTGCGATCTCAACCCGAAAGCCCAGTGCGGGGATTATGGGCAAAACCCCTTTACGAAGGGTTATGTTCAGCAGTGGACTATACAAACTGATGATGATGATGACAGCACCTTTAGCTTGCTCATGATTATGGTTTAAGCATTTGATTAACCTTTTATTCTTAAGAGTATAATAGTATCCACTAAATGCATAACTTTGACGAACAATTTAGGTCACGAAAATATAGCCAGCACAATTTTTTAGACATAATAATTTGATGTAATAACGATTCCATGTATTTCCTCTTCACTTGCACTTGAACTGTGCGTGGGCTGTCCTATACAAACAAACTGACACCCTGACATACCGCGGCAACCGCGCCGGGTTTACATTATCGCCTAAATAGATCCTACTGTTAACTTTAACACGGTCAAGAATAGTTCAATTTGGCTGTTTAAATAAACAATCGTATTTTACACATTTTATCTGTCTGTCTTTTTTTTTAAACGCGAGATTCCCTGTTCTTTCATAAAATTAAATAATTTTATTGACATTAAAAGTATGATATGACTAGTGTAAAAAAAAGTAGCATCACGCCCGTAATCCCTGAAGGTGTAGGCAGAGGTGTGTAGTACACTCCCACGTTTCACCAGTAACTAGCGTATTCAGACTAATGAATAGTCACAGTCAAATTATTTGATAATTATTTTTAAAGTAGTAAATTCATAAAAAAGTTTGGTTATATTTTTATTAAAATTAAATTAACGTTGCAGATAGCAGTCATACAATTATAAGAATTTCGTTAAAAAAATCAAAAAAATTGAGTAATACATCTATTTTTGAAATATGCCTAATGGACATTCTAGTCAGATTGGGTAAAACACATAATCGTCATTATGTACATGTTTACATTTAATACATGAAAAAAAATATTATTTTTACTTTATTTCTGTCACATCCGCGAGTTGACATAAAACTCAAAAGATACTTTTACTTATTTTTGAAGATCGTTAACATTTACTTACTTTAACGATACATAATATCATGAGTTATATAAAAATGACAATCACATTTAGAAAGTATTATAGAGTACCAGACATTCATGAAGCTGAGATTGAAGAACCATTGGCTGAATGACTGTTGACACGGTATACATCGTTTTGAATATTCCCGCCATTTTTATTTTGAACTTTATGGCTTTGTAACAGAGCATAAGTCGTTATTAGTTTGCGAATTTAGTGGGATGAGGCATAGACTGGCTGGCTATTGTTTTTCTAGCGGGAACGACGTGCGTTTTGCGCTGTGAGCCGCTTTCAAGGATACTCCACGTCGCCTACTTCCTACTCGACAGCGTTTTGAGTTCGTTTCCACTCGCGCATGTGAAGTCATTAATCAAAAACAATTGACGTTGTTTTATATTTAAATTTTGAAAATGGAATTGTCCGCTTTCATTTTTAAATTGTTTTTGGTGGTTAAATTTTTATTATGCCATTATTATTTTTCTGTTTATACATCGAACGAATGTTTCAGTAGTGGTGGTATTCTTCTGTTTTTATTTGACAGCGACATCCTTCGTAACATATTGATATTTAAGATTAGCGATTCTTTCTCTATGGATTAAGGAAATATCGTTAGGAAAAGTATACAAGTTTTCCATAAAGTTGATTTCCCTTAAAGTTAATATCAACCAATCCATAGACTAGTATAGCAACCTGTGATGATAAGCATGACTATAATTATTATGATAAGAATAGTTAAACTTTCTTTTAAAAGTAACTGGTAAGACTTGGGAATACACTGTAGAGTGTACTCTTCTGCATACCCTTTCGGTGATTACAGTTCCTTTTTTTTTAAATCTAACAAAATATTCCAGTCTGAGAACTCAGAATTTTGTCCTTCACAGATACATTTTGAACAACTGAAAACTTATTCGAATCGGAATTATCTATGGAAACAAATATAATAGAAAGCTTGAGAAATATCTGGCCGCCGGCCACGGAGACAGACCTCAACAGCCCTAGACACCGCCTACGACGTTATTTTTTATTCTTATTGTGTGGTAATTTAGCATTTTAATTGTTGTTATTAAGATTGTCATTACTGTACCTAATTTTCTATTTCTAAAAATATCTTTAGACGATCGTTAGAGTAAGGATTATTAAAATATATAGTAATTCGTAAAGTACAGTGCCTTATTAAGTTTCTGTGTTTAGTTCCAAAGGCGGAGGCGTATTTGACTATTAAGTTTAAATAGATATTTGTGCCTGGCACATGGTAGCAAACACAATTACCCTCAATTGTAGTTGGTCTTGTGGAGTCCGTTATCAAATGCCTAATATTCGAAGGACTCAACTTCTCTAATCTTCATTCCATTACTGATTATCACAATTACCAGTTTTAATTATTCTTCATTTTTCTGATGGGTTGGTCGTTTAGACGTAAAATATTTACAAAGCAAAATATATTAATGTGTCATGAGATATATACAAATCTCAAAAATGTATTAAAGCTTAATTTTCTCGATACAAATATACGGGCTAATTACTAGACTTATAAATCTGTAATTCAGCCATTTACATTTAAATCCGCCTGACTATTGGTAAACTTTAATTTTGGTGTTTTTATTGTTACGTTCAAAATATTAATTAAATAATTTATTAACGCTGTGTTGGTTTAAACAGATATATGAATATAGCAGTAAAACTAAACGTTGGTTGCCCACAACTGATTGTTGGAGTTATCTAAAAAATTCAATGCCAAATAGTCGATTTCCCCAAAATTAAATTAAATTAAACTTGACTTTGACTTTGATGGCCCGTTGATCGAGCGGTTGCAAGCGAGACTACCGATCGAAAGGTCCTGGGTTCAAATCCCGGGTCGGCTACTATTGGATTTTTCTAATTTAGAATTTCTCATAGTGATTCGGATTCCGGATCTGCGCCCAGCGTATGGCAATAGGCACATCATCTATTCCATGGGACTTATACGTAACTGGTGAAACGCGAGAGTGTACTGCACTCCTCTGCTTACCCTTTCGGGCACTACAGGCCTGATGTTACGTTAAATCTATTAAAGAGTTTTGTAAGCTTCAACATATAATATTAAACTATTTCATAATTGAATAAAATAACTAAATACAATGATTTACAGAATCTAAAGCAATGTCTAAATCTAAACCGATGTCTGAAACTCGATTCTTATAGAAAATAAAAATGTGGCCTAGCAGATGTGAAACATCTAAATTATTTTGGACAAGTCATATGCATAAAATAACAGATTACGACAGGAACTAAATATGACATAATGAAAAAATAAAATGTTATGAATTTTTCCCCGAAAATGATGACTGTCTATTTAATAATCATTTATTTTCATTAAATATAAAAATTCAAAATTAAAAAAATTTGTTTCGAATTGCGACAATTCTTTAAATTAGTGACTTCTGTAATATCGCATATACATATATATACCATCATATAGCAATCAGTTTTACCCGTGGCTGTAGATGTTTCACATCAAAAATAGCAAATTGTGCACGTAAGAGCATATTGCTTGTGGCAGTTTAAATCAACAAGTACATTTATACTCCATTCATCTTAAGGTTTTTGGTTTTTAAACTTGGGTATTTGTTAATCAGAGAACAAGGATTCCACTGAACATCAATTTTAAAGTGTACAAAATTTTAAATTTTTTATAAGGCAATATATCTGTAAAAAGGAGTACTGAAGCAGAGTTGACTATCGGATGGTTTACCATATACCATATCAAATTGGAAATATGGCACGAACCATAACTACTATGTCTATGAATTCTATTATGGTCAAAGTTATTGAAAAGACCAACTAGATTGAAGATGAAAAGGCTATACAATGTTCGTTTGTACGCCTTCCACCCGTATAAGCGATGAACCCCGCAGATTCTAGCATGTGTCATGACAAGATCACGACCTTGAACTTGCGAAACGTTCAAGTGCGAGGATATGCCAAAACTGAGGGGCTCCTGAATTGGCTAATCGTCCAATTGACCACTCTTCCTCCATTCCTGGTGTCAGTCGAAACGCATGATTTACTGTCCTTTCATCAACTACTGACGACATTCGTGTGAGATCTACGTAGTGATCTTATCCATTCAAATTGGTTATAAATTATTCAATTGTCTTATAAAAGTTGTCGTTTTTGCATCTTAAATTTTATACATAATATTTTAAATACATTATAAGTACGATGGAAAATATTTGTCGCCATATTTTTATTAACGAAATCTATAACTTATTTTCAATTAAGTATGGTTGGATTTAGGCAATGCTTTTGTAAATTGGATTAAAACGTCTCGAAATAAAAATTTGGAATTAGGACCACAGTTACGATGACGAAACAAAAATATTTTGGAGATTCATATTATTGAATGCTCTGTGAAGGTTTTTATTTGCCCATATAAATAATAATTAAATTCCTAATTTTCTATTATTGTATTATATGTGTCAGTAGATAATAATTATACATACATAACAATTATACATATTAGAAAGAAATAAAATAAAACAGTGATTCGCTTCTGAATTACAAAAATTTACAGAAGTAAATACAGGTGCTCAGCAAAAATAACACTACAATAGGATAGTACAATAACAGTACTATAGTAAAATATTAAAAAAAAAATAGTTTGTATTACAATACTGTCAATAAAACACGTTAAAATATACATATATTAAAGAAAATGAATTTGGGCAATTATTGTATTGTTTTACTTCTATGCAATAAAATATAAATACATTTTTAATGACCGCGCATTTCATCCAAATATCTCACGATATGATTATGATCCAAGCAGTGACATCTAGTTTACGCTGAGAACAAATAAATCAGTAGGTTTTAAAAGCAATAAAATTTCCGGTTTATTTTTTATAAGTCATATTCAGATACAAAAAATGACAGTGATTTGCTTTTTGTGTTTTACGTATAAAATATTTCATGATAATTGTACAAAAACCCTTTATTAGTTTTATAGATTTTTGAAACAATACTGGCAATATTATTCCAAACGTCACTCCATTTAAAATCAAAATTCAAATAGGTCAACTCAGTTAGGTGTAACGGTGTTGTTCAAACTAGTGAATAGTAAATATTACATTAATGTATTAATTTGAGTAGAAAATGAATAATATTAATAACATTGGCGATGAACAGTTCACACCTTTTCTTCATAGCTTAGGCGTGGAGACTTATAACAAGTCTTTCGAGTGGATGCTATGTGATCCGGATTTTGGTGATGTTTTACGTTGGTTTTACAACAATTTAGATCAAAAGAATGCTCTGACAGCCCGTGAAGAGTGCAGGTATTTATTATTGATTTTATTACTCCTACAATATCGATATATTGTTTTGTAGTTTTAGTTGTTAAATTAGTTTGTCATAAATTTATAAAATATACTATGTGTACCAGTAATAATAATAAGATAACGAGTGCTTATTAACACAAGTTATATCAATACATACATGAATACATATCTTTACGCCAGATCCCTTACGGGGTAGGTTATATCAATATCGTTCACTAAGTGATATTTATGGCATGTTTTTTAATTAAGTTTTCAAATTAAGATCTTTTGTGTTACTTAAGATTAATACCAACTTTCTATAATAGTTTTGATATTCCATACTAAAATTTACTGCTTCTATAGAATGAAATAGCAAACATAACGACATTTTCTAAATTCATAAATCTAAGTTCTTTACTTTTCAGATATATAGAAATAGAGAACAGAGCTAACTTACAATCCTCAGAAGATTTAGAAGCAGCATTATTTTCAATTGAGCAGGAGTATGACGGTATTTGTTTACCTGGAGATAGAGAGGCTGTGGAGGATGTTGAGTTGGATATAAAAATGCAAACAGAAAGACTAGTGATGCTGGAGAAACATGAGGCAGATCTAAATGAACTGATCAGGAATAATGAGTAACATGAATATTTTATATATTTTATCTTATTACCTATTATGATTATATTCACCTTCAATATAAAAAAAACTTCAATATGAAAATAATGTCTTATCACCAGAATGGTTAAGCAAGAGTTGGATGTGGAAGTGATAAAGCTGAATGCTGTGCAACGTCAGAGTGAGGAAGACGAGAATGTCGCTGCCCAGGAATGTCTCAAGCTGGCTGAACAAGTGGACGACATCACTAATGATGTGATGAGCACTGTCGCTGATATCTTAAAAGTGTACAGCAGTTGTTTTAAAGATAAGGTAGGTAAAACCCATAAATGGTATAAGATAGTTGTTTACAGTTTAACTAAAGAGTCTCCACACCCTCATTAATGATTTGTTTAGTAAAATGATTATATGCAAATTTTCTTTAAATTTAAACTCTATAGAGATTCAGATTTCTAGCTTGTAGCTACTTTATCTTAAGTAGACCCTGTATTATGGCTAGTTACACTTAAATGTATTTTTATATAGTTTTTTTACACTGAAATGAGTAAATAGGGTTTTTATTTGGGTAGTAGTCTAATAAAACTTGTTTGTATATTTAAATTTTGTCCATTAATGCACATCTCATTATTTCACCTGTTGATTGTACATTAGGAACATAAAAATTGTGTTGTTCTTGTCAAATATACAATCTCGGAAAAGCTTTAAAATTTCTAAGTGAATTGTTTACAACACTGTAGGTTAGTAGTTCACATTTTGTTTCTCTGCCCTTTGCCTTTTTTTAGTAGTATAACCATTTGTATTTGTTTGGTTGATACAAGATTTTTTTTGAAGAATAATTTTTTGTTATTTATATGTTTGTAGTAAAATTATTGAGACCTATAATTAATGCAAAAATATGAAAATGTTGCAAAATTGTTAAACACCTTATATTGAATATTTATTAATATTGTATTGTTTTAGGAATTGGCTAAAAGATTTTTAACATTTGGTCCATTGGATACATATAGAAAGTCCCAAGCAATGTTCCGATCACATTTTGATCTCTTCACCACTAAGAAGTTTGACAAGCGGAATGATGATGAGACTGATGACGAACTGCGACATGCTGTGATGGAGGCCAAGAATATGGAAGGAAGGTGATATGATCATTTTGTGTTTACAAAACAATGATTATCTCAATCATGGCAATCAGGACCAACATCAAGATGTCGTAGATCAGACCATAACAATATTGATTATTCGAAAGTAATTAATTTATTAATTATGATTACAATCATAATTATTGATTCATCAATTTGTTAATCAATTAATTACAATATTGATTAATCAAGAGTAATCAATGGTCAAGAGTAATCAATCAATGGTAAAGGTCACAGACTATCTGGTAGGAAGGCGACCTCTGCTGCTATTATTTGTTATTCTATTATTTTTTATACTATTAGCACTTTGGATACTCTGGGTTCACACACAAGTCGTAAGATGGGAAACACAAGTTATAATAGATACTTTTAAGTATATAATGGGCTATATTTACAGGTTGTCGGATGCATTATTTGCATATATCGAATCGAAAATGGAGCTTAGTGGCGAGCAGGCGAAGTTAGCGCTGGTGACCAACTACAGTCATAATGTACACCCTAATCAAATAACGTGAGTATTTATGTTGCTGTACATTTAGTTATTACATGAAAAAGTACATTGTACCTGTGTGACTGCCTCGTTAGTCGAGTTGTCGCAAGCGTGACTGCCGATCGGGAGGTCCTGGGTTCAATCTCCGGGTCGGGTACTACTGGGTTTTTTTAATTTGAAATTTCTACTAGCAGCATCGAGTCTAGATCTGTGCATGGTGTATGGTAATATGTTCACCACGTATGCCGTGGTGGCAGGTAAATGTGGAATTGTACTACACTCTCGTCCCTATCCCTTCCGCCGTGTCATTAAAATTTGTATTTATCTTGTATCTCGGTGTAAAATTATTAGTATATGTGTGAAGAAATTTATTTCTGTATTTCAGCTTGGTTACCCTTAGCATAGCCTCTGTCCAATCTGGAATCAGGCCTAATGTTCTTTTGTCTCGAAGATGTCTTAGTAGATTATGTTTTTGTTATCTTTCTTCTTCTTCTTTAGCCTCTTACCCATCGACCCATCTTATTTTTCTTCACTTTAAATGGAAAAGATAAAAACTTTGATCACGAGATCTATTTGTAGAATTCTGATTGGTAGACTTATTATCGTCTTTGCTTTATGACAAACCTTTTGGTTGAGATTCTAACCAAATATCAAACATCTCGTTCACAGTTCCTGTATAATGGAAGCCCAGAGTGCATTAGAGTTGCTCAAACAGGAGGAGTCCATCCTGGACCAGGAGTTGAAGGAGGCCGCTAAAGACTTGGTAAATGAACGTACCAAACTGGCGGTGGATTCTGCAACCAGATCTGCTTTGGACGTTAGAGAGTGAGTAATAACATGAGAGAAAACGTTGTTCTTGTCTTTTTGGATCTTTTTATTAAAAATTTTGGTATATGGTAAACTTTTTATTTATCTCCTCTATAACTCGGCCCTAAGTTCGTCTTTAGCTAAATAGCGTCATTCTTTGATATGATTTTGCGAATGTGCTAAGCTACAATTTTGTATGCCCTGCCCACTTTCTTTTCTTTTTTTAATAAGCTCCTTCCAATAAAGGTTGTCTGGAAGAGATCGCTCGTTTAGCGATAAGACCGTATTTTGTGTGTACCGAATTTTGTTATTCCGTACTTTGTATTTTTATACGGTATACAATAAAGTGTTAGTATGTATGGTGGCAGTTATAAAAATGTAGTAACAAGTATTTACTGCAATATTAATGGAGACTATGAAAATGTCTTAGTATATTGAATTAAATTATGTTAATAACCTAGTTATTTCAAAACAGGGCTATAATCAATTTTCCATTGGGTTATTTTAGACAAATCTACAAGGACCTATCGTTTCTGCTGGAAGTAACACAGGAAGCGTATGCTGTGGACCGGCTGCTGTACAGCTGTCTGCGGCACGAGCTGCGCTCCGTGGAGGAGTTGTTGCACTTCGCCAGCCAACTGCGGCTCTATGTGCTGGAGGATAGAGATGCAGTCGCTAGCAGACTTGTGGGTATTTGTAACATAGGGATATATTTATACACATTACTGCCTGCTTTTACAAGCAATGCAGTAAATCACAGCCTGTCAATGTATGCTTAATTCTCCTGGTCAAATGCCCTGGTCAATAATGGGCAAGAACCCCTTGAGGGAGGTCTATATGCAGCATTGCACTTATACAATGATGATAACAAGCAGTGATGGCCAATTGATTGATCTAAGATTTTTACTTTTACTATTTCCCAGCAATCAATGAATGATATTAGCGCTGAACACAGCACTGTTGAGCACAGTCTGAATGAAACAGACATATTATTAAACACTTTACGTTCAATACTCAAAGTGGAAGGAACTGAGCCGTCAGTGCTGGTCAAGAGTTACACTGATCTCATGAGAAATGTCCAAGAATTGAAGGACAATGTTCAGGAAGGTTTTCGGATTAAGGAAGCATCTTGGCAGGATTAGTAAGTATTTTACTAACATGATTGTATTGCAATTCATTAAAATTTATATTTGAGCTATCTAAAAGTGTTGGGGATAAAAATATACTCTGGCCATACCTGTTCTGGTCTTATTTCATTTTCTCTAATAAAGTTGTTTTATATAATTTTGTCATTTATACATTTTGCTACTTCAGCCAGTCAACTTGAGTGATGGTAAAGTA
>DWJK01002068.1:0-15365 GCA_018248815.1 Croniades pieria auraria
TTTTTTTTTTTTTATAAATTCTAAAGCATGCAGGTTTCCTCACGATGTTTTCCTTCACCGTTAGCAAGTGATATTTAAATTTTAAACGCACTTTTGTGAAGATGTGCGCGCCATGAATTTGAACCCAGTTGAGTGAGAGGCTGATAAAAAAAAAATCAAATTTTTTTTTTTTTTAATTCTAATTATATTATATGACGACTGTATGTAATAAATATAATAATAATATGTTTCATTATTTTATATTTTAATTATGAGTATACTTACCTATGCCAGTACCGAGGGCCTGGAACAAGATCGACATTTTTTTTCAATATTGCACTTAAATAATTAAAATAACTAGTAACGCTTTTGTTTTCTCGTGGGATAACTTGTGAGTGCCATGTATTCTCTCTCACTGATTTAATTTAATGCGGAAAAGATGGTTAAACAATATAGTTTGGACCATACAAACAAATAGTAATGCGGGATTAAGATTATTAAGTCTTAGATTATGTTAGTTGCTGCACCGGCAGAGGCCAGCGAATAGCGAACGCAGGGAATTTAATTATTCAAATGTATGACGTCATACCGATCATTATTACCATCTTTACCGTCAACATTATCAAAATAGCATCATCATCATTATCATCATTAATACTATCATCACCTTTGTCATAGTTCTACTGTTGGACAAAGGTGTCTTCAGAAACAGTATGCATAATGTCAAATAAGTCAATTCAAATCGCGTTGTGCTCATCTCCTTTATATTAACATATCTAAACACATCTCTGCTGATGGAGAACTTCGAGGGTATATTCGATCAAATGTCAAAGTCATGTCTGCCACGCAGATTTACCACGCATTAAATCACGTTATGGAATACTCAAGGGTTTGTAGGTTTCTTAATCATATTTTACTTAACCATTCCAACTAGCTTTAAATCTCTTATGTTACGAGTATGATGTTACGAGCGAGTGAGTCATAAATACGTGTGTTCCAGTTCCAGTATCCAGTTGAATCCAAGATGAGACTAGGTCAAAGTACTTTTGCTACAGAACTGAATATCGTAGAATAAAAATTCAGTACGCGATCATTTTATACTGTACGGTTTTACGCAAAAAACAGATCAGGGTTAATGCTCTTAGAAAACAAGGGCAGAATGTGTCACGTCAAGTCAATGTGATTTTGACATTGAATTGTTTCTCGCTGAGACATTGTCACTAGTTACAAACGATTTACAAAGTCTAACAGCGCTGGTCAGATAATTCCGTACACGAATGATGCTTTCTCATAAATCCTAAGGGTTTCCTCATGAAATTGACTCCCTGCTTGACTGCCTAATTGGTTTGATACTTGCTTCTGCTAATCAACAGATGCTGGGTTCGATCCCCGGGTCGAGCAAAATATTATTGGGTTTATCTAATTTGTAATTCTCATTTTAGAAAGAAAAATAAGCGCAGATCAAAAAATTCTTCAACAGACAAGCATTAATGACGGTTAATGAATGTAGAACGAGCAAATAAGTCAGCCACAACAGTAGCAGAGGGAAAACGTTAGTCTCTACCTAACCTTATGGGAAACAGGCGTGGCATACATACGAACAATGTAGGTAGAATAAAAACGGGTTTGCAGCCCGCAAAACTGTTCGCCGACGGTGAAAACTGTTTTATTACTTGATGGTTGTGTTTTAACATACATGTATTATTTCAATACCATAAAGCTGGAAAACCCGTCAGAATTCAGACAAATGTTTGTGTGACCAAATACATAACCCTTTATTTTTAGCAAAGGCTTAAGACGGGCCAGCGAAGGTGGTAGTAACCGAGCTGGCAAGTTTGAAGTAAGTATATGTGTAGGTAGTTATAAGAAATTTGCCAAAGTAATTCAAGTTATATACACCGACATCTATTGGTTTTTTGTGGAAGGTTTCTATCATTGTAGTAGAGAGCACCGAGTTTTGAATGCCTTTAACCCTTGCAGACCAGACCCACTTCTTCCATGTTTATCATTTTCTTTATAAACGCACATCGGTTTCAAAGACTTCTTAATATTACATCAAAGATTATCAGACCTGTTTGGTGGAGATAGGTGTGAGTATTGGCTTCCGTCAGGACCTGCGTCCTTCAACATCCGCGTTATATACTATGATATTTTCTCAAATTTAACAAGTATTTCAGAGCACAAAGCTAATTAATAACTATGTATTTATGGATATATGTATATGAATATTTACCAATTGACTGGTTAACAAAGTGTAGGCTCGGCTTAGTTCGGGATCAGATTACTGTATGCGAGTTGCCCAAGATGTTCTTTTGTCGCTCTGCAGTATACATTCCCTATCCCGTGGTGGGAAGTAGAATTTAAAAGATCGGTGTTTAATAATTAATAAACGCATACGTAAGAATTGAACTCCACGGGGGTAGGCGTAAAAATGGTTTCAAAAAAAAAAAAAAAATTAACTTGTGGTAAATGGGAGTTTTATACACCTTTGGCCACCCCTTCTAAGAATACAGGTTTGAAGAAAAAATGCAGTATACAAGCAAGCTGACAGTCGCACGGAACTCAAGTATAAGGTAAATGTTATGCTTTTTAATTATATTAGATATGTATGTCCTTATATATATAAGTTATATGTAAATACCTATATAATTCATGGCTAAAGATATTTACTATGTTTATCGAACCTACTAATTCTAAAATGTTTTAGAATATAAAAAGAAATTAACTACAAAGGAATCGGTTAAAGAGAATTCATTACAAACATTTAAATAGTAGAATAGGGTAATCAAGAGCAGTATCTATGAAGAGAAAATAAGAGCCTACGACTATTTTTAAGTGGCATACAATTACTTTCGGGGGAAAATCATTCATTGTTATAATTTGGAAAAAAATATCAGAGTATTAATATAAAAAATCTCAAATTTTTTAGCCAGGGTACTTTTTATCAGATCGTTAAATCTAAAGCCCCGTAGTTTTTTGGTGAAAAAACGGTAAAAAACGGTTGGTACGGTGGTACCTACGACCTTGCTTGTCGGCGACGACCTAGCAATGCATTAATGATAAACAGATTACTTCACTGATAGGATTTCGTCTGTGAAGTTAGAGAAACATTCCATCTAACTGTAAAGATACGAAGATTGTAATCCAGCGTTCTCCGATAGCGTCATCTCACTCGCACTCTCTACGAGTTTATCATTTATCATAATCTCATAATTA
Organism: Croniades pieria auraria; assembly: GCA_018248815.1. Taxonomy (NCBI): domain Eukaryota; kingdom Metazoa; phylum Arthropoda; class Insecta; order Lepidoptera; family Hesperiidae; genus Croniades; species Croniades pieria. The sequence goes on from DWJK01002068.1 coordinate 3,196, forward strand.
CGACAGAATTTTCTAATGCCTGCAATGAATTCATTGCGTGGTTTCGCTACGAAGAATATATAAAAATTACTCCGGCCGTGTCTATCTGTCGTATTTGAGTAGGTTAACCCTGAATTTATTTTATTCAAATAAATACGCATTAAGCGTATTTGACCCACCGCTATACAATATGCGAGGTTATGCATACAATGTTCTGAGAGGAGAGCCGTGTTCCAACAGTGGAATGATAAAAGGATTGAGAAGTCATCCATAGTGGGTGCGACAGGCAATTCCGTAAAAAATCTTAATCGGGATGCTAATAATTTTATAGCTACACCTAAAGGGGGGGATGAAATGGAATATTTAATCTTATTAAAGGTATTTAACCTTTCCTTAATATTATTCGTTATTTCGTTTTATATTATACGTTTATTGAAAAACAAACAACATTTTTTAAATAAATAATTTTTTTATATATAAGGCAGGCACCTTTTCATAGCTATATGACAGGAGGTATTGGAAACAGAGAAAGAAATAAAATTTTAGAACAGTTCAATTAAAATTTTTATTGTAACTTGAATGTAACAAAAACAAAGTCATACTTGTATTCAAACGGTGGTTATACGAAGACATTAACAATGGGCGTCCGAGCCACCTTATGTTGAACACTGAAGCCACGTATGTGTGTATCGAATGCATTTTTTTCAGCCACATCTGTGGACTAATCTGGTACATTTCCTGTCATAGTATTTACACCGCTTGCCCTTAAGCCAACACAATATGACGCGTAATATCCTTGAGCAGTAAGAATAGCTGCAGTCCAGGTTGGGAAGTCCAATCCTGGAGACAAAAGCTTTCTTACATTGTGTTAGCAACCCACTATTATTCCCTATTTTACGCAATAAATTAAGTATTCGTTTGTAGCATAGTTTTGTTTCTTCATCTGTAACCTTCGAATTACTAATATCACCACTGCGTCTCAAATTTAGTTTGTATAGCATCCACTGTCAACCCTTTCGTTTCCGGTACAAAAAAGGCACTAACGACCGCCGAGATGAACCCTATAACCGCGAAGAGGTAAAATACCGGGCCGAGTCCTATGGTAGCGACCAGCGGGTTAAAGATGAATAGGATCGTGAAGCTACATAAATATGCCCATTCTATAGCAAGCACGGATAGGTAGCTTCGGACCTGAAACAATATATTCATTTTATAATATTTAACTTCGTTCAAAGTTACAACCGTTTGATGTGCACCGCTTAACTTTCATTACTTACAATGTATAATAATTTCACTTTAATTTTGCTAACTATTTGCTATAATTGTTATTAGCATTTACACGAGCGTTATGTTCTCTATATCTAGGCATGTCGTGTGCGCCTGTAACTGGAGTGACACTCAACTTACCTAGTATAATATTTTCGTGTATCAAATGTGCTTGTGTTGGTGCAACTTATTAAATAAATAAATAAATGTTATGGTTTACATTAACGCAAGTTTCCGAACGCAAGCGAAATCCCCATATTTTCAATACAATGCAATTATTATTTGTTGGCTATAGGCTTCGTGACATTTGTTTCGTCTTTTAATTTAAAAAGCATTATTTTATCTATAAGCGGCTTAAATTAATATAAAATAAAATCACATGCGTTTATTGTGTATAGAACTGCAGGGATGTTTACAAATCGTTTTTTGGACATTTTTCCTTGCTTTTCTTTTCTATTATATATTTTCTCTATCCATAGCTAGCAATTTCCATATAATTTGTAAATAGACTGCTATTGGTTTACACCAATGGTCACCTTATCCGATCAATTTCAAACAAGGAGTATCTAAGTTTAAAGTCTTAAAAATATAATTTTCTTTTGAGTATTACCATAAACACACTTGCATACCTCAGGTAAAAACACTTCAGCAATGATGACGTAGGGCACAGTGCCGGCGCCACAGAAGTAAGTCAAACAGAACATGTATATGAACATCGGGGTGGTCCACTGCGGGCCCCAGTGCAGGTGGATTTGGGTGCCGAGAGCCACGCAGCAGATGCAAGCGCCAATAGATGCATAAATTATCAACGGCTGAAAGGTAGAAAAAGAGTATCATAGTTCGAAAAATTCGCTTATTACTACTCTGTATGAAATACAAGTGATCCAGCAGACAATTAAATTTTAAAAATGTGATTTTACGAAGTTCTCTAAATATTTTTTCCTTACGGCAGTTGTTTTTAAACAATTATTAAATGGCTGTTGCAAAAGTTGTTTCTATATAGCGAAGATGTATAAAACTAATGTTTCTTCACTAATCATAGTTAATTGTTCACTTGACTCTAAATTAAGGCCTATGTTCAGCAGTGGACGTCCTGTGGCTGAAATGATGATGAATTGACTCTAAATTAAGTCTAATATTCTAGAAAATATGGGACTTTCGCGTAAATCTTTTAATTTAGCTTTATCTTTAAACAATTTTGTGTAGGTTGAACTGAAGAATAATTTGAACTCACGCGTCTTCCTAGCCGATCAACGAGAAACGCAGAAAGAGATCCAGATATCATGGATACAATGGCAAACAACACGCTCGCGATTGTCGCCGACATGGTTGGTACAGCTTCTTCGAACAGTGGCAAAGCGTACACCTGGACCACAATTAAACCTTGGAAGACTGCTATTGTGTACAGGAATAAGCACACCGCCAGAGCACGGCGGGTTGAGCGGGACTTTTCTGGAAAAAACGTGTGGATCTCTCTTAAAGAAATTGAAAACTTGATTATGTAATATTCTGATGGTGTTGTAGATATGTATTCACAGTAAAATTATTCAATATTATTCCATATTCTTACTTAGAAATTGCAGCAACGACAATTTTTTCGGTTTCGAATCTGGCTTTAGTTTCTCTTCTTCTGGTGTTGTCACTGTAAAGGGAGAGTTTAATACCGTTAGCCAAACACATTGATAGAACAAAAACTGCATACACTACATTAGGTACGATCTGATTGATTAGCTTATCAAAATTGGTCGTAATGAAAATTTTGTGCTACATCAATCATTACTACAGAATTCTTGTATCAAGCGTACCAATCTCGTTCTTTCTTCCTATAATTATGAACGAATACTTTATTTACAGATATACATATAAATTAAATTTTGATGTAGAGTATCTGTAACAATTTCTAACTTGAAATTTCCATAATCTTCCAACTACACTGTACGACGACACATGCAACTGCAAAATCGTCTTTGTTTCCACATGGATACTGATACCTTCAAGATCTGGATTGAGAGCTTTGCGCATGTTTTCCATTTCTTGATACACTTCTAAGGAATCGACATCTACTCCTCTGTAATAAGCTATACTTTTAGCTGCCTCCTGAAACGGACAGTTTTAGTTGTCGTTGACTGTTCATTCGAAAACGTAAATAAATTCAATATCATTCATTATGGCATTATTTAAAATTGTGTATGTGTACATTTTTTTCCAAAATACAATTCAAACTGACCTTTTCGGCGCCTTTCTTCATTAGGATCATTGGAGACTCCTTCAAGAAATTCGTCATCAAAACTCCAAAAATAACCAGCGACAAACATACGTAATTCATGATCGCATACTCCAAAAAGCCTCCCAATAGGTATGAAATCAGCATGCCAATGGTCAGAAAGATCACTCCACTTGAAGTCATAGTTCCTCTGATGGACTCCTGGCAAATCTCTCCAACAAAGATGGGGACGAGTAGTATGAGACAGGAACTCAGCCCTGCCACGAACACCGCCGTGAGAATGACTTCTACTCTACGAGACATAGAGATTATGACCCAGGCGATCTGTAAAAAAAGTTTTATTTTAAAAAACAAAACTCATCCTGACAATTTGTTTCTTCGTATTCTGGAAACACATTATTAATAAGGTAGTATTAACGTAAATTTATAATTTCCTTCCGCACATTTCTTACCAACTGCAGGTGCGTCATGCCCCCAGATTGTATGTACGATAACTGAAAGTCCTAAGAATTTGCTTGAGTTCAATAGCTTAGTCAATCTAAACATTTAAAATAGATTAGCTATGACGCGTAATCTGACTAAAATATACTGGTTTAAAATACCTATTTTGAAAATGATAAAACACCTTGTGTTTTTTCATTTCTACTGTTAACTGGGATTATTTGATATTAAGTAAATATGACTGACGTTTTATTATAACTTACTACTTGCAGCGAAGCAAACAGCATGCAACTCTTTTTCCTTCCGAGATGGTCGTTCAAGTATCCCGCAATAGGGGTGCTGATTAAAGCACTGATGGAAGAGAAACTTCCTAACAGAGATATCTCTGTGTCTGTCATGGGTCTATCAAGAGTAGTATTGGTGGATTTGAAAAGCTTCACGGTGGAAGACGGCCAAGTGAACGTTATCCCGATGATCATGCAGAGGGAACTGGCTGTAATAAATAATTTAAGTACAGTTTTGTAAATATTGCGAATGTTGAGAGATGCAGGTGCCGAGGGTTCGCCTATCTTGACAAACAAGTCAAATACATTCTGATACCGGATATGATACCAGACGTTTTCATAAATCAGTGTGCATATTTGAAAAAACTCATAAATAAGAAAGAAGAACGTCAAGTCGGTAAGAATAGAGACGTTTGGAATTTGGTACTTCCCGCTTACCTCGTTAGGGACCTGACGTGATGATATGATAGTAATAATATTCATTGTGACGTAAATTAGAATATGTACGTTGCGACATAATGCCTAAAAGTTCCAATTAGAGAAGATAAACTTGGGATTATTCGTTAAGTTTCATGACAATTTTCCGTATGTACATGTGTTTGACGGCGTTCGGTGCGCAGGCTTAGCAATTATTGGCCGTAAATTAATAAAACTCATTATACTGTCAGGATGGCTTACTACAAGGAATTAACATTTTATCGGTGTATTATCTTGATGACATAGAGAGATGTTAGTGTGTTCGCAAGTTTTGTTAAGTCTTTATTAATATTTACCAATTAATTGGCTTTGGTAACGAAGTCCATGACTTCATTAAACGACACGTTTTCTTGCCTAGTCAGCTCAAACAGTGCCGCAGGCAGAATGCAATGTCTTACAAGGCGTTCCATATTTTGAAATCACTCAAAACTTTAATTTTCATTATATTTTTAATTCGATTTTCAACATTTTATGCGGAATTACTATTATTGGATAATTTAGTCAAACGTGACACAAATATCGCGCTAAGGTTAGGTAGATATCAAAAATGTTGTTAGTAAAATGTTGATCGATACTTTTAGTAACATACAATAATTAGGTTTGGGCCAATGTGTTTCTGTTATTTTTATTAAGTACACTTGAGTCCAATAAATATTTTAAAAACTGACGTGTAAAGACTCACGTAGATTAATTATCAAGCATAAATATATGAATATCAAAAATGTACCACAGTTGTAAATGTGAGTATGTATATAGAATTTCACGATCGGTCCACGAGCCTCTTAAAAACATTCACATATTAGCTTTCAGAGTCTTCCTGTAAAATTGATATTGTGTTATCTTTAGCCCTTTCTTTTTTTTTATCGACCCATTTATTATTCCACTGTTGGAATATGGGTCTCCTATCGTATTGAGACGATTAAGGCTATAGTCTGCCACGCTGGCAAAGTGCGGGTTGGCAGACTTCACACACCCTAGAATTTTTTTTTATAAATTCTAAGGCATGCAGGTTTCCTCACGATGTTTTCCTTCGCCGTTAGCTAGTGATATTTAAATCTAAAACGCACTTTTGTAAAGAGGTGCGCGCTATGGATTTGAACCCAGCACCCCCGGAGTGAGAGGCTGATTTCTTAACAACTAGGCTATATTGCTTTAACCCTTATTTAGTCCTTATTTACGAGCGATTACATGATATTTAACCTGTATTTACATATATATTATATCTATGACGGGGCCTGTATGTAGCAGCAATGCACGATGACAAGCTTATAGTGATCGATATATTATATTATTTACAGGGCAGAAATTCACTTATAAATATAAATATAATGATAAAAACGTTCACTCGATAAGGTAGTGTTTGTATGAACTTTGCAGATGCGACTGCGAATGTTTTAACGTTTTCGATTTGGAAATTTTGACCTTCAGAACCAACCCCGTGGTCGGCCGGAGACCCTTATTGACAATGAAGACTTTAAGGTGATCGTGGAAGCGGATCCATCCCAAACCGCTTCATAGCTAGCGGCAGGCTTCGGCGTGAGTGATAAAACAAATTTAATTCACTCAAAACAAGTTGGAAAAATGAAAAAGCTCGATAAGTGGGTACCGCATGAATTAAGTCAAGCACATCAACAAACACGCGTTGAGTGCTGCGTCACGGTACTTAACCGTCACAATAACGAGAGAATTTTGAATCGTGTCATGAAAAGTGGATCTTGTCCGACAATCGGAAACGCTCATAGCAATGGTTGAACCCAGGCGAACTGGCCAAATCCTGGCCCGAGCGAAAGTTGACTCAGAAAAAGATCTGGAATGTCTCCGACACCCACCATACTGCCCGAACTTTCTGCCCGAACAGATTACCATTTTTTTTCAGCATTTGGACAATTTCTTACTAAGAAATTTTTTTTACTCTGATGAGGCAGTCGGTTTGGACTGCCATCAAAGAATTTATTGATTCTCGCTCCCATAATTTTTTCAGCGAAGGAATAAATGAAATACCTGTGAAATGGCGAATATGCATAGATAGTAATAATAATAATTTTGATTAATATAATGTAATAATAATAATTTCGATTAATTAAATATATTGTTTCATTTTATTTTCCGTTTCATTTTCTCTTTATAAAACGCTAATTTCATATGAAAGGACCTAATACATAATACAATACATACATACATTTGATAAACGTAGCCAATATATATTTCTAAATATAAATAATTTTACTCAAAAAAATTCTGGTGCTCACTACACAAATATTTGCCCTGTTTAAGAATCGAATTTGCTGCCCTTCGACTTAAAAGTTAGGTTCATTACAAGCCGAACTAACATGTGTCCGCTTCATTGATTTGTAAATAACTCATTATTGATCATTTTTATTACTAACGTTAAACGGCGTACACACGACAATCATTGCAATTTGGAGCCTATTTTTAAATATTAAAACCTATTATTTTGCACGAAATAACAATGCCTATTATTTTGCACGAAATATCAATGCCTATTATTTTACACGAAATATTAATGTCTACTATTTTGCGCGAAATATTAATATAACATATTAATAACATATAATAACTACATAATAACGTATCACATATTAATATATGTGATATTACACAAAACATAAATATGTATTATTATATATATTTAAAAAAAAGTCCTGTTCATTAGGAAACCTACTTACCGATAATAGTACAAAAAACTTGTTTAAGTATTCCCATTTTGATATACGAACATGTATATTTTCTTGAATTCAAACCAAATTTTTACGTAAAAAAGAGCAAAATATTCTAAGCGACACTCGTTAGAGAAACGATTACTTTGATAGATCGAGGTTGGCGGTATAGCTTATGTACGAAAACGATGAACCATTTATTTCGTTAAACCTAAGGGTAATTTCAGACAATGAGACGCCTGCGTCAAGCGTATTCCCGCCCTCATTACTAGCCTAAATATTGAATCTTTACAAGTTGTCGTTATGTCTCGCCTAAATATTAAATTACTACATATAATATTAAGTTTCGTATATTTCGAACTCGTACTGCGTTTTTACCCAATAACCGATGGGGAAGAAAGGCCACGTGTCGGGAAAAGGTCCGTAGGTCGCCCTCCTACCAGGTTGTCTGATGTCCTGAAAAAGACAGCGGGATGCTGCTAGATGCGGAAGGCCCAGGACAGGAAGGAGTTACGACGATTGAGAGAGGCCTATGTCAAGCTGAGGACATTTAAAGGCTAATGACGACTGCGTATTATCCACGCCCATCTCGCGTATTGCCCACGCCCACCTCGCGTATTACCCCACATCTGCCTTGCGTACTAACCGCATCTATGACGTTATTTTCATTCAATATGTGCTTGTGTTACATTAAGACTTTTGCATGTCCACTGGTGGAGATTGACCTCACCTAATCGGCACCACTCCTTACGGTCCTGGGCTTACCAAATCTAGCACCTTCATGCTGTCTTCTTCAAGTCGTCAGACGACCTCGTAGGAAAGCGAACTACGCTCCTTTTACCTTACATATATTGAATTTTAAATATGGATAACTGAATCGCCTGCGGCAAGAACTTCAAGTATGCACATGCCACGCGAGCGGGAAAACGTGTCAAATGAACACGCCCACAAGCTGCTATGATTTGTAAGAAATATTAGGTGAAATACGGTAAAGACGCAAATTCATAAGTTTTTTAGAAATTAAGTGCATATATATGTTATTCTGTTTCCTCAAACCGAAAAAATTAGTCGCAATTTGATTGATAAGCCCTCATGCTTTTACGGAGAGCAGATTATATCACTTCACTTTAAATCCAATCCAAACAGTGATATATCGCGCTTATTACTCTAGGAAAGGCTCCTTAACGTGTACATTCCGAAAATACATGTGTAAGCATATTTATCGTTTATACCTTTTTGTTATTAAATGTCGCGAGACTTTATACATATGATTATATCTAAATGTACTGGCTAAACTGACCTTCGACTGACCGGAGATACTGCCGCGACCTCGCTGCAATCGGCAGGACCTCATGATAAAGGACTGCGTATAGTTCCGAAACTAGTCGGACCACCCCGAAAAACGTACATGAGTTAAGCCGGTGCTTATGTAGTCATACCTTTTTGCCGTAGATGTTATAATTTTCTCTTTCTTCAGTTCCGCACTCCGAGTATGACGATGATCATTCCTTTTATAATTTAGTAGGACACGGGACTTCTTTCAGAACGAGACAGGCACGGTGATGGGATGCCGCGCTGGCCAGATGCCTGTTCACACGTCTTAGAGACAATAATGTATGATTTGATATTTCTATATTGTGTCGATTAATTCGAGAGTGGTGTTATCGTATTAACTCAACAGCTTATGAACTCAGGATAGGGAGTAATAAATGAACAAAAACAAATATAAGTCTTTAACAATACGAATAATTTATTCGTTACGCATTTAAATGCACAATGTATCATAATACATAATATCTAGGATTGGTGGATTTTAACACTGGGGGGAGTAACATCTCCCTCCATCGTCTCCGCGGGCACGGCTGTGATTTGCCACAGCAACAGCCACACCGGGAACACCACCAGCGCTGCCACGTTGAATAGCCAGTTGCCGAAGATCTGGAAAACAGAAATTGCTTAGAAGTGGCAACTAGTAAACCAGAATATGAAAACTAGTAGAAACCTTTACCTACAGTTTGCATGGTCTAAAGTCTGGTGCACTATTTATTGCTAAACAATAATAACGATAATGCTTGTTGGGCAATCACATGTGGAAAAGAGGTGTTACAAATAAAACCAGCAATGCCGCCACATTTGTGACTGATGCCAGATAGTACTTTAGTGTAGTGAGATGCGTTTGATTAATAATTTTTGGAATGTAGCGAATATTTTCTTTATTTTTATTTATAATTATGTATATATATACAACTGAACACATGGACACATAAATGTATCCAAGAACAATAATAAACTTTTACAAACCAGAATTTTCAAAAAAACTTAATAATAATTGCCACTTCAATAAACCTCCCAAATTTCGTCAGCATGGTCGTGTCAGCTACTTGAATTTCTCCCACACATAAAAATGGCTCATTTATACATAGACAAATTCCTCACCATAAAATCCACAATAGAGAACATGACGCCCTGGGTGACGGCGTTCATCCCCCTGGTGACGAGCCCCGTGAGGGTCTCATCGGGGAATAGCGTGGCCCCGTATAGCACGGCGCCCAGCGAGTACACCAGCAGCGGGTGGTACGCGACGCACAGCATGCGCTGGAATATCGCGATGAAGGACCTGGAGAATAATGGAGGATATTTTCAAAATTGTTGTCTATTATATCATAAAAATTAATAATAATGATCTATTAGTATGTCACAGACTGCGGTCCGATCATAAACTAGACAGAACCTTTGTTATAGTAACCAGAGAGCTAAAAACACTAGATATCATCATGTCTTTTATTATCTCACTGTTGGACACGGGTCTCCTCTCAGAATGAGAACTGTTAAGGCCATAGTGTGCCACTATGGCCAATTGCAGGTTGACAGATTTCACACGCCATAAAGAACACTATGGAAAATTCTAAGGTTTGCTGGTTTCCCTACGATGTTCTCCTTCATTCTTACAAAAAATTGTGTTTAATAGTAAAACGCACATTTATTAAACTACATATATGTACTTCTATATATAGACTATACACTTGTATTCGATTTATACCCTTATATATATACACTTATATATTTATGAACTCACCGCCTATTATTTTTATGGATAACCCGCACAGTAAGAACAAAGGGTGTGTAATAAGCCGCGAAGAAGAATCCCAACGGGTAGTTGTGCATGCCGATGGCCAAGGACGCCGTCGCCAACTCCACCAGCACCAGGATGTTGATCAGCGTCAGCTCCTCGTGGCTGATGGGGCCGCTACGGAACAAATAAGGAAACCAAGGCACCAAAAGCGCTGCGCAAACCGATATCGCTATCAGACCGTAGTATATCGATCTCTCCGTACTCAGCTCCGTGTATGCGGCACCTGGAAAAGAATTCATAGAACTAATAATGGAGTCATTTATTTAAATATAAAATATCACTCGACGTATAAGTAATGATGGATTTTTTAAATTCTGAACGGGAATCGAACTGCAGACCCCCGACTCAGCAGCCAAGTTTGTTAATCATTGGACCAACAGGTCAGTCAGTCAACTTAACAAAATATACAATGAAAAAATACTTACCAATGCGACTGAGAATGAAAGGCGAATTCATTGTTATATATCCCAGAACGTGTACTAATAAATAATTAGCACCAATGTTCACAACGCTAAAGCTTAGCTCCTTCTTTGCCTTTCTTTTTTCTGTATCTCCCTTCTCTTCCTCACTTCTCGTTTGCAATTTCTTAGCGCCAGACTCTGTCGCCAATTCCTTTTTAACATCTGAAACGTTTTTGGTCTTTTCTCCAACTCTTTCACTAATTTCTGTCTCTTTAGAATCATCTTTAGTTTCTAATATCTTCTTCTCCGCTGTTGTATCAGTTTTATTGCCTTTAGTATCTTGCGTTGATTGCATTTCTGGTTCGTCGTCCAGATCTTTCTGTATTGTGACCCAAAATCCCAGAGCTCGTATTAGAAAAGCGACGCATATCAAACAGAGGGACGGCATGTATTGACCTGGAGACAATATATAATGTAATTATCCGTATATCAGATTTCTAAGGATACAGACATTTGGCATTCAGTATTCATATTCTGGTATCTTAATTATATACATGGGTGTGTGCGCGTGTGTTTGCGTGTGTGTATGTACATGCGTCTGTGTACCATGTGTGTGCGCGTGCAGAATGTGTGTCCATCGCAAATCTTAGCATCAATGTACTGATAGCATGTATATGTGAGAGCAGTGACTTATTGGGTAATATTCGTTACTAACAGTTGGAAATTCAAAACTTCTTAGCCAATCACTGGTCAGCCTTTAAATTTTTCGCTTTTAATTCCACTATTATTGTTAATTATTAATGATATGAAATCTCCTAAGGCAATTACTATATGCTACCACCAGAGGTCAGCAGAAATTTTACCCTACACATTGAGAGATGTTGAAATAATCCTCACCGATAGAAATAAACCGATTGGTAGCGGTCAGCAGATAGAAGAAGTAGCTTTGATGGAAACGCTCCAGCAAGTTGTTCATAGACCTCATTATGCTCTCCAGGGCGATGCCGAGCTGATAGAAGTTGGCCGATGAGAGAGCGTTCACTTTGGGCGCCATAGGGTCCTCGTCGTACGCGTTCCGACCGTCCAAGGTCACGGCTTCGATCCCGAAGCGATGAAAGAGACCATGGTTGCCGTTCGGTGCCTGCGAAGTATCAAAACACTTGTATACTTCAAGATTTATCATGCGATTTCTGTAGACATTTCTAGTAGTGGCTCGGGGTCTGGATCTGTGTCCCGTGTATATGTACCCTGTAAACGTAACTGATGAATCGTTGGAGTGTATCACAC
>DWJK01002069.1:0-15362 GCA_018248815.1 Croniades pieria auraria
GTACCTAATTATTATGTAATTGACAAAGCTATGAAATAACTAAATACGGACATTGATAAAATATAGGCCATATTTGTATAAATTTTCAAAGGAACAATAGGCAATTCGCAATAACTTTGGTAAGCAAAGCAATATAATATTGTGGCAATTTTAATTAAGCAATTTTTTACTTTTCCGTACCGAAAGGATTAATAACATTTATAACGTAGTATAGACAAAGAATTCGGTGCCATTATTTCAAAGTCCTGTAAATGCTTCTAAATTTTTCACTCGCGGGCAATGAATACCGTATTTTACTAGTAAAAGTTAAGCCATAGCTATTATTGTTCGTTTTTTAAATTAGTCGTTATAAATAAATAAACGTGGGTTTTCAACAATTCATGATCCAATAATCATTGAACCAGTGAAATTCATAGATGCGATCATTAGAAGCAGAAGATACATTTGTTTTTACAGACGAAACGAAGATACATTAATTTCATTTTATACAATATGTTTAATATACTGATAAGTATGTCTTTCCATCCGTGTTGGAGCGGATTATGGTCAAAATCCCCTCAGGGGAAGCCATGGTCCAGCAGTGGACTTCGAGTTAAAAAGGATGATGATGATGCCGTTGGGCAATATAAAATGTCCCTGACCATATGGACAGATGAATAGTTACTAAGGAAATTATTGAGTAATTTTAACAGGACAGCGGTTATTTTTCGTATTATGTATTCTAAATATCGCTTTTACCCAAATAAATATGAAATAAGCGTAAATGGGCGAATAAATAATGAACCGTAATCATAATGGATGTATAATGAGACTACTACATTCCTCTGCCTACACCTTCAGAAATTACAGGGGTGATGTTACGTTTGTTTGTAAATATGTAATGAATATATCTAGTCTTTGTATAGATAAACATATCTTCAAATACACCCGTGTCCAATATCGCGACAATCTTATATATCATTTAATAAATTATGTAGTACAAATAGTAAATTAATTAACGTGATTTAATTTAAAATTTATTTTCCTCTGTTTAGGGCAATTGAATAAAAGCTTGTTTTTAAGAAGTTTTTTTTTCTATTAATTTATTACATTATTGATTATTGATTTTGTATTCTTAGCCCTTTCATTTGATACCCATATTGTGGTAGTAGATAAAAAAAAATAATCCGCCATCTTTGATGATCCGCCATATTGGAATTAGAATGACGTCACATAGCTAAGCATTAATTATTGTCATTCAAAATAAGCTTATAGATCAAATTTCAGCTCAATCGGATAACGATAACTGATTTAAAATTCAGTTGCAAGATTGCAGCCGGACAAACAAACATATGTACATACATACATTGCAAGTTAAACAAGAGCTTGTAAAAAAACAATTTCACACACTGATTACAATCCAGTACAATCCAGTTTTAGCTGACACAAGTATCAAATTACTGTATAGTTAGCTTACAAATACACTGAATAAAGATGGTGCGTAAAAATGGCAATGGGTGTTCATATTTAGCGTTATATATCATGTTGGTTAGGCGCGACCTCCACGCCTCTCCTAAAACAAGTACCCAGTTATGACACTTTAGTAAAAGTCACACCCGAAATACCTCTGAAAACATGCAATGGAAACACGTAAGGGCTATTTTCGTGGCATTTCGGGTCACGATTATATTTGATGTTGCTACTTTTAGCCAACAATTTCTGTATGTTGACGATGCAAAGATTTCGTGAATATATTTGTCTTAGGAACGGAAAGAATGTGTAGCGTTTCATTTGCTCACCAATTTAACAATAATAATCTTATTAATTAAAACGCAACACCACGCTTGTAATCAACGAAGGGGTAGGCATAAGTGTGTAGTATACTTCCACGTGGAAATCTTAATAATTAAATCTCCGAAACCGGCGTGTATACATGAAAAGATCGATGAATGTGGAAGAAGCACGGCAAGTTTGTAAGGGTAGGAATATTTAGCACTCCGTGCTCTCTGCCTATGCTGCAAGGGATTTGGCGTTAAGATATGTACTGATAAATATATCTTACTAACAACTTGTACTAAGTAAACTAACAATCTTCTTCCTATAGTTCTATTCCTACAGTCATTTCGATTTCGGTTATAGACGTATATGGGTGGCAGAATCTATTTATCATTGCTATCTGCTCTTTTGCTACCCCTTTCACATTGAATAAAATCTAAAAAACGCTCAAAAATGTTCATCTTTTCGTCCAATTTTAACCTCTGATGCTAATTCAATATACGCTCAAGATCCTAAGAGTTTTAATAACGTCTATTCAAATGGGAAATTATTTTAAATCGAGTACTTAGAGTTGAACTGAACACATTAAATGTGATAGCTAGTATTATGATGGTCATAAAATAAAATGATTCCAACTGAAAAACGACAATAACGTTTTAAGAAGAGTAGCAGATCTGTTAGTCCAGTGGTTTGAGGTCTGAAAGCTTAGCTGAAAGTTATGAGTTCTTTTACCGCCTGAGACAAATACTCGTATGTGTTTTTTTGTGTGAATGTAGAATTATTGATGGATGGAGTTGTACACATTCATAAACGCATGTTTTTCAGCATCTGGTTACCATCATACACTCCGTATAGTACGAGATCAGACAGCAGTATGAGTTGTCATAAGATATTATTTTATTACTGTTATAATTAATTTTTAATTAATAGTATTTACTAATAAATAAAAATTGCTAGTGTCACCACCTATTCCATGGGACGTAAAAGTAACTGGTGAAACATAAGAGTGTACTACACTCCTCTGCCTACCCCTTCGGGGATTACAGGCGTGATGTTACCTTTTTTTTAGTATTTACTAATAAAAGTAACAGTACGCTTGCAATATACTAATTAAAGATACATTTAAAAATCGATTTCGGTAACTAATACACTAAAAGTGTACTCTACTCAAAATAAAGTCAGAGTAACAAGAATAATATCTTGCGGCATCTCCAAGCACAGACATCCAATCCCAAAGTAAATATCAAGAGAGCTACTTTTGTGGTCACCAAACGGATGGTAAACTACATATATAAGTATATATTTCTTCGAACTCCTAGTCGCTAAGTCCTTAATTCTAAGATGAATTCATATTGTTTACAGAAAGATGCGGTCCAGTCCTCGGCGGTGGTACGGGGCCAGAGCCGGAGCCTCCACAGCCGCTCGTGACCAGAGAGCCCTCGGTGTCGCTGCTGCGCTGGGAGCGTCCCACCAACGACCAGCGCCGCCGGACGGAGCCGGTTTCCCTGGCGACCCTCGAAAGAGACTGCTTCGTGATACCCGCTCACGCGCTCGAGCGGTTCTTGCCTGATGGCGTACCGGTAATGTTAATTAATTCCGATAATTTTAATCATATTACTATTATATCGTCACGCCGTATGCATTACAGGGTAGGTAGAAACCAATCTATATTTATATCCTTAAAAACCTAATATGCTTCTTTTTCTCGTGCTTTTTATTTAGGGAATGCTATATATGTTACGTAGTTTAATTATGTACCCGTTTAACTCACGGGTTTTGGCGGGAATTCGTTGCGATCGGCGGGAGCTCATAAAGAAGAACCTCATATATATATGTAGGTCCGAAATTAGGCCAACCCCAAATAACCTGATTAAAATCAGTAGACAATTTATACACGTATTTGATAGTTATACATATATAAAAGTGATATTCACTATCAACAATATATATACCATTAACGATGGAAATATTTATACGGCGTTTAATTTACATTTAATAGAATTTAGACAGCTAATAAACATACATATGTACCTACTTACTACTTAAATAGATAAATTTACATTAAACATAGAACAAATACACCCGTTACACAAATATTGGCTCTAGTTGGTTATTGGACTCGTAAACTCCGGTTTATCGATTACGCTCGTAAATTAGAGCCTTTAATTTATTCTGTAATTCGTGTTTACAACCCAATTCAGGTCATCCAGATCAATTAGATAGGGATACTAATAAATATATGATCGAATTCTGTTCTAGTAAGTATATATTTGCATAATGTTGTCTTACCACAATATTGCATGAGTGCTATAATAATATTTGAGAAAATCTATTAGTATATCGGGATTTACTTGAGGGTAACCTATTTCTCATAATCCCTTAATTATGTTTATAACATCAATATTATTTAGCTGAAATGTTAATATATACATAATTATGTATGTGCAAATGTAAATAGACATGTAAATCTTTGTTAATTAAAGAAAACTGCAACAACATGAAAAGTACACATGTTTTAATGTGTTTGAGTATGACTGGTGTGCATGAAGTATGCAGTTACTCCACGCTCTGTCGATCTCGCAGGCTTGACTGGAAGGGAATGCCTTCAGGCATTAAATGCGCCCTTATACCCTTAATGCTTTATAGCTTGAATAATTTTGCAATCAACCCCTGAAGAAATCATAATTCGATTTTTGGTTCATTGACATAAAATTAGAAGAAAAATAAGTACATTATGTTTGGGTACGAGCACGTTTGAACCCTATGAGGATATAATTTAAAATTATTGTCTTGATATTTCCAGCTGCCCGTCCCACCGCCGACCCCAGAGAAAGGCATAACAACAAAGAATGTACCCAGCTCGCTCAGCATCCTCGAAGTGGCAGACCCAAAACTCTGCATTCTGGCGCATTTGATGAGCCCCTTAGAACCCATAGAGCCTATATTAGAATCACCGCTCGCCAAACCCTTGATCAAACAGAAGACAGCCGCTGGAGAACTGCTGAACGATGTTGCCCAAGCGAACACGGCGGTGGGAGGAATGTTGCTGGCCAATATGGAAAAGAATGCTGAATTCCCTTTCATATCCTATTACGTGATAAATACAACACAAACAGATCCGTTGCTCTTCTACAACAATATGAGATGTGCATCCTTGACCAAGTTCGATCCGAAGACGATTAGGTATTCCGCTGCCCACACCCTCGACTTGTACAGCGAAGTCGCAATGATTTGCAGACCACCGTTCAACGACTTGGCCGGTGGTCCGAAGAAATCACACACGCCGACCACTGGATTCATTATCAGCGTTTATAAGGTAATTTTTTTTATTTTAGTAGTAGTCATTACACGCGAGGAAATGTAAATTCCAAAGGAAATGTGAATAATAGTAACATACATTTTACAATTCTTATCGTTCTTCGTTCTTTCTTCGCCTATTTTTATTAGCCAATGTTTTTCCCATTGTTTATAATATCTTTGTATCAAAATGTAAGCAACTTTTGTTAAGACAAAGTTATACTTATTAGAGGTTCTGACGTAAAATATAAATGCAATTGTTTTATAGTTTTCGTTTGTTTGCTTGCGTATACATATTTACATTTAAATATTCTTGCATACATATGAATGTTTAATATCAAGTTAGTAACAATATGGGTTCATTGCTTATAAAAGGTATTTAGTCATTTGTTGGTGCTGTTTAACACAAAAAGCTGTGTAACTTTTTCCTATTCTTGAGTATTCATTTCTGTGAGACGGCAAGCTTCGTTATGGGAGATATAGGTTCAGCAATGAACTGATACAATTGGAAAATAGTTTTATTATGATAATGCTGTAAACTACAGTATTATTTGATCAAAATTCCAGGTGTTCGAAGGCGACGACGGCGAGCGTTTCGAGAGGAACTGGCTGTACTGGACCGGAGCTAGAATGTTATACCGCCACTTGCCACATTCGGTGGGAATGAGGAAGATAGCCCTGCACAAGTCCGTGGCAGCGCACGGAGACAAAATGTATCTGTTAGTTTGTGAATGCGCGAATCTGCTGGACGACTTGTCGGGCGCCGCCATGCTGGTGACGGCGCTGCGCGCGCGGCTGTGCGGCTACACCGGCCTCTACCGGCCCATACAGACTTTCTAGTAGACGGCCTCAGGCCTCCCCGGCCTGGACGTTTTGTACTGAGGACACACACGAGTATAAATGATATTAATGACCTTTATATATAGTAAGTGATTCATAAAATGGTAATTTTAATTTATTGATATCTATATGAAAATTTATTATTTATCAAAGTTCGATTGTTAAACAACTTAACTTTTGTATTTAGGCATTTAATTTTTTAAATAGTAAAATAATTAGTGTAGGTGATTAGAGTGCTATAAAATTTAATAGGTTTATTCGATTTAAAATGTTAGCTGTCGTAAGGTTGTCATGGACCTAATGTAGGAACGAAATATTCAAAGAATCGGATCAAACGATTGATGTCTCGAGAATTCGGCGACTGTACATGTTGTGCCGGTAATGGACCAAAGTACTAGATTTTATCGTAAGAGTGCCCCAGCCTGAAGGTAGTCTCATGAGATGTGTTTTATTTTTGACTAATACTCTTCTTGCTTAATATACAGACTAAAAATTAGAAATTCGCGCGCACATGACCAAAGGTGCGACAGTGGCGCCCTCAATTTTTTCTACTCTATTTGCCAAGACGTACTTTGATAATTTGCTTTGAAGTTTGAGTCATTAATTATAAAAATAATCGTAGTTTTAATAAATTATTAACTTATTTTTCTTTATAGCTTTTTTCCTCTTCATCAAGTAAGGGAAAGAAAAATAGTTTAATATTCATTGTTCCCAGTAACAAATTTGTTTTCTACTCATACTTCTTCTTAATCATTCTAAACTACTTCCTACGTATTAAAAGAATTTATACATTATTTGTTAAAATGTCCGATGCCAATTAAATTGTATTTCAAGTGCATTGGAAATATAACTTGGATTTCGCCAATAATGCAGATGTTCCTATCCAGCCCTGATATCCGGGTTTGAGATGATGATATATGATCGGACAATGTGCAATCACTTTAATCTTCAATTACACATTTTCTGTAATGTTTTAGCTCAAATTGTTGTCAATTTGTCAATATTTGACAGTATTATATATAATTACTACTATATAATATAATACCTAGATGTCTAGAAATCAAGTTAAAAAATAAAACATGTCAATTATTGTTTTTAACTCTTGATTTTATTATTACAACAATATTAAATTATCTTTTTTGAAAATAAAGTGATAGTGAGCATGGAAACTCTTTATGTTTCTTCATATTTGGAGGCGGAGGCCAAACAATTAATAGAGCTATAAAGAAAAAACGTAATGTTTATTTTTTTTTCTTTTAAGCTTTACTGTTCAAAGTCGTATTGTATTTTGCTTAACGTTCGAAATTCAAATATCTTGAAAGCGTTATTCGAACTCAAAAACATTCGATTGGATCTTAAGCATTTTTATTACAATTATTACCTGTTATACATCATAGAGGCATTGTTTTTATTTTATAATATTATCTGTTAACGAGTCTTTGTGATTATTTTATATAGGGATATTATATATAGAGTAGGGAAGACATACGGCTGCCTGTAAGCGGCAACTTCCGACGGTTAGAAAGAGAAAAACGATCGCGATACCCTATCTCTATCTCTCTTATTTCACTACTGCCGCATGACTCAAGCTAGCGCTACCTTTGCGTGCACGAGTAGAAAGAGACAGATAGATAAATCGCCTCATTTGCTTTCTCTTTTTTTCGATGGACACATTTTAGCCGGGTTCCCCTAATCTACGTATAATATATGTATGTTATTTTATATTTTTATCTATGGCAGAATTGTATCCTCTAGATAATGAGCTATGCCAATGATACGAATGTACGTTTTTGTAGTACCTATAGGTAATATATTATAATTAGTCATCTTTAGGAAACTATAAAGCTTAAATAAACACTTTAATCTTTATCTTAAAGAACGTTCATAGCACCTAATTTACTTAAGGATAGATTAGATATGAATATTTTTAACTAAACACGTTTAACTTTCCTATTGTCTGTGGTAGTTAATAATGTACACATTTGTTCTTGTCAGTATATGACACACGTGTCTATTATGCCATTGCTATTAGTTATTTAAAAAACATAAAAAACTGCCAATATTTCATTATATCATTAGATGTCGAAACTATAGTTCTCTACAGTATTAAATAAACAAAGCATTAGAGATGAAAATGAGCAACTTTAAAATATGAGCAACATCGATAATAATTTGTCTATTGAAATATAAAACTGGTAGTGATTTTCAATTATAGCTCATCTAAGTAGTAAATAATTTGCCAAATTTATTAAGGCAGACTGCAATACTACTTTCATTTATTTATTATTATTTTGTTTATAATGAGTTTAAGAAAGGGCGTATTAAATGCCATCAGACATTTTCATAGTCACAATGAAATACAGTATCACAGTGTTGCCGGTAAACCATCATAATTTCCAACATATCTCGATACATATCATGATGGACATAATAAACTCACTATGAATAAAAACAAAACGACATTCGCAAATTCAGTGAATGTATTAAAATAATTAAATATACCGAAGAAATTTTTACTTTTCAATGACAATACATTTTATTCACATATGTTAAAATTAACTTTAAATGACAATATACAGCGTGTCAAATGAAATGGAGTCTAATATTATCAAGACCTGATACAGTGTTCTCTTTCATTTATTATTTATTATACCAGTGCATGGTTTGGGAAATATAGTTGTAGATAATCAAAGTTAGATTGGAAATACGATGATATTCTGACTTATTGAAATATACCGTCAACAACGACATGTCGATAAAGGTAGTAAGAATTGAACTTGTTTTGACTCATTGTCTTATTAAATAAACGTTTCATGAGCATCTATGTACATAAATAAATTATATACCGACTTAGTCCACGTATGTTGTCTTAGCTACGGTTTGCGAGATTTTTTGATGAAATACTGGTATTTCCGAAACCATTCGGGTTATCTCAAAAAAACATAAGTGAGTTAAAGCAGGATAGATGAAATATAATTTAATCATAAAGATTAATCTATTTAAATTCTACGAAGAAAACACCATATTTTGTCTTGTTAGATATATATACTGAGGGTCGAAAATATATTAGAATATTTGTGTAAATCTTACATACTGAAATACGTTGCGAATATAGCCAGTGTTTCCTGAAAAGAGACTTATGTCGAACGTGTTCATATTATTCGATATGACATCATATGACTGGAGCTGACTTGTGTCAAATTTAATGTCGCAAACATAAGCAATTGAATGTAGTTACAACATAATTTAAAAAATTCCTATATATGTCTACGAATGTTTGGTTGTTACAAATGTACAATGCAACATTACATAAACTCAATTTTAAATGTGTATTATTTAGCATATGATAGAAAAAAAAATATCCATGTGATTGGATATAATGTGTTCAAGGTAACAAAATGATATTATTATTGCATATTATTTGAATTGGTACGTAAGTGGTTACCGTAAAATACAGAAAAAATATGCGTTATGTTTGCCACTAAAAAAATATAATTTCCTTCAGAGAGTGTAACGTCACAAGAAGAACATAAAATTATTTTTGTTCATAATAGGTATTAATGAAATAAGCACATTATGTAAGTAGTATCTAACTAATATTCTAAACGCTTTTTGCTAATGTAGAACTATAAGCCTCCTGCACAAATTTAAAATTAATCTTATAATACTTAGTTAAGTAGATCGATCGTAAAAAAAAAAATCCTCTAGGAAGTTACAGGCCACTTAAAGGACTTGTACAGATTAAATACAAACAAATGCATATTGAATGAGATATATTTATTTACTAAGCGATTTTGTTATTATTATGCCTGTATAGTTGTAGACCGTAGTACAGTTCAGGAATTCAACATACAAAAAAAATGTGACAAAAATATTGAAATGTGATATAGGTAGAGCAGAATAAAATAAATTATTTTAAATATGTTCGTATGGACAACAAAAATAAAATATTTTTTCCGTTTTTAAATTTCACTAAAATATTATTATAATTCAATGTAATGAAAACTGTGGTAGACTGCGTGTAATGGAGTTTTTAAAACATTCACTTAAAAATAAGCATTGTGTTGAACGTGAATTAATATGTTGTGATTTTAAATAAAATAATTATTTTGTTATGGTGCTTATTAGTAAAATAAGCGGGTGCCTACCAAGTAAGAACTCAAATGATATACGATAGGAAAATTTAAAACAAATGTCCGAATTTATTTATCAATTACTTCAAATATATTTCTTATTATAATTATGAAAAATCATTTCGATATTATATCGAGTAAAGTTTACTCAATAGTTACGCAATTTTATTCGTTTGTGTAGCGGCTGCTCACATGGGAGGACTCAATGATGTCCTCTTACGTACATTTCAATAAACTTTTAAAATATTACTCCCGAACTTGTCTGCACTCTAGTTTACTTTCGCTACGTTGTCTCGATTAAAGTATTCGAAATAAAATAGATTCACGTACAAATACTAATTAATTTTTAAATCTACAAAAAAATGTTTCAATTAGCTTATTTTCAAATAATTAAATAATATATTTATCATTAAAATTATGAATATTATCGGAGAATTACAAAAGCATTCTTACATTATTACGTAATATTAATAAAGCGGCCGTAATTATGACTAGTGGGATTTATGAATTAGGAATAAAATTCAAATAAAATGCTTTTACTGAACGAATACTACATAATCATTGTACAACAAAACGATGCTTAAATGTTTTATCAATCAAAAAAGTATTAGCTGATAAATTTCCTCATTTTCTATTTGATAATGCATATGAATTTTGTCTTATAAATATTACAATCGTGCTATTTATCTGATTCAAAATTATTTTGTATGCACTTTTTTAAAACCTTGCTATGGAGCACCTGGCAACGAGTGCCCAGAATTTTCCATTTTGGCATAAGCACAACTTATGCATTATCAGGCTTCTAAATAGTTAATAAGCTTTCTGCCGTCTAAAGCACTTTAGTCATTGGTAAAATTAGGCTGCATATTACATTCATATCAAATTGTCACACTTTTCTATAAAAGAATTCATTGCACTTTATTTTTGTTCGTGTTCTTAGGGGGCGTCCATAAATTACCTGAGGTGATTGTAGTTTTTGGCCACCCCCTCCCCTGGTGAGGTATTCCTCAACCCCCCTCCCCTAGCCCTCCAATCTCACATGAGATCTTTCAAAATGCACGTATCTCGTAAATGTATAGGATTTATTCTAAATAGAAAAAAAAATAATTTGCTTAATATTTTTATTTCCGACTAATTCCTACTACTGAGCTAGTAGACTAGAATTACAGTGAAAAGTAAACAATAAAATACTTCAATCGTTACTACTAAGATTCATAAAAGAATAATCATTCTAAATTAGTCCAGGGAATGTAGTTCATTTTGATTTGGCTATATTTTAGTAAATCTTTTAATTAATTGAATACTATTTTCTAGCAATTTTACCGTTTTTTGCGAAAAAAATTACGTGATATTTGCCGAGACCCTCCTCTCCCCAAAGTAATATTAGACGAGATTCGACTTGACCCCCTCCGCCCTTAAACGCCTCACCTAATTCATAGACGTCCCTTTAGTACTCGTGTCAATTTCAGTATTTAATGCTCATTAAAATTAATAAAACTAATTTCAGATGAAACTACACAAAACCACCATTGTTGAAGTCATTTTAAAAATAAATTAACAAATAGGCAATTATTCTTATATATGAACAATTTTGTTTATAATTTTTTTTCATGGATTTATTGCTACTAAGAAAAAATTGTTGATAATTATAAAAGTTTTTATTATTAATGTCATGATGTATATTTTTTTCTACTAGTACATAGTATTGAAAAACAAGTCTATAGTTATGTCTGACAAACTTGAGGTGAGTGTTATGAATACCTTGCTGCATACTGCTGGTTCAAAGATCGAAAAATACTTATTTATTAAGTGGCATATTCCGCTTTAAGGAATGAATACAGGCCAAATTTGGTTCACATTACTATAACTTACAACTCTTCTCTATGGACAAAAATGTCTATTGTCTTATGAGGCCTTTGTCAACATCTTGTAACTTTCAGACACAATAATTATATACATGGATATGGATGGCAACACTCATGTATTATGACAAATTCACAATAAACGTGTGGTTATAGACACAGCTTGATTGGTACCAAATATATGTATATGTAAGTTAGATGCAATTTAGATTAAATAAAAATCAAGTTCTACTGTTTAGCTTGCAAAGCTAGTTTTCATTAAGAGCTAAGCTCTTTATTAGACAAGTAAAAATTTGATTTATTTTTATAATAAAATGATGTAATTTGAGTATGCTGTTTCATTTCTGTTTAATTGAAATGTGTGTAATACTTTTGAAATAAATATTTTATTTAGAACATTATATTATAACTAGCTGTGCCCGTGACTTTGCACACGTAGATTTCGTAAGTTTTGAAAAAAATAAATTGACATAACATCTTTATTTGTTAACCGATTTAAATGAAAAAAACATTAAATGTTAAGTGAAGCTCATCACAATATAATCCTGAAAACTGCATTTAAATCGGATAATCCGTTTCTGAAATAAGCGTGCACAAACATATAGACAAACAGACAAAATGAAAAAACAAGGTTTTGGGTTCTCTTTTGCGTATGTAAAGGCACCCCCACCTGAATTTCTTTTTTAAATATATTTGCCATGTACAGACAGCGATCAGTTACAGTTTTATTATATGTATAGAACAAACATTACACGTACAGAACAAACAAACTGTAAGACAGATCCACTATACTGTTCACATTGTTCCAGAAAGTTACTATTTAAAAAGTTAAGTGATTATCAGTATATTCCTTACATATTCTTTTTACATGTACATGATATCTTTTTAATCATATGAAGGAACAAGCAGATACTGATGACAAATAGCCAGTACAACCCATGCCACATATAAATTATTCTGAATAGAATTGGAGATACATATATGTTACTTGCTTAGGATAACATCAGCTGTTAATGAATCACTCAGTTGGGATTAATTCATAACAAGACTGCTGAAATGAGTATTAGTATTAATGCATAATTATCTAGAAATATAGAAAAAAAAGTAACAATGTAACATCACGCCTGTAATCCCTGAAAGGGTAGGCAGAGAAGTGTGGTACACTCCCCTGTTTCACCAATTACATTTTCGTGCCATGGAATAGGTGGTGAGCCTATTGCTCTACACCAGCCACTATTTCAGACTCCGAGTCATTAATATAAATTCTGTATTAGAAAAATCTAATAGTATATAAAGTAAATATAGAAAAAAAACCACATATTATATAAATGAGTAATACTATTTATTTACAAAAACAAAATGCTTCACAATTACATAAAGGAAACATTACCTAACATATCTAAACTCTCAACACCTATTTAGTAGCCTTTGTGCCCTCTAAACCTTCGTCTATTGTCAAGCTGGAAATGAGAGAAAGATCTTTTAATATTATGCAATGTCATTAGGCATTCAGATAATCAAAATAATCAGAATAATCGAATGTATGAAGCAAAGCAGTTTTTGTACAGATCACAGCATAATACATAATATTAGATAATTATAAAAAAAAAGAAGTAAATTAGGGTTATTAAAGATATCAATGTTCTTTTATAAAAATTTGGGAGATGACATATTTTCTTATAATTATTATTATTATTGCAATGTTAATCAAAGTTATTTGATTGGGGTTGGTTGTCAGAATAATTACGAATCCCTATAACTGAAAGATGGATAATTGAGTCTCCACTGTACCATTATGAAGAGTAATAGCAAATAATAGTCACTAATAAGATTTTTCATTTACTATATAGCTTATTGACCTATCTTTCCATAATTACATGAAAACGGGCTACCTACTTCGAAGAGCTGTCATCAGGTGAATATGGACTGAAGGATTCCACAATACATAAGTGTTATATAACATTACAAATACATTAAAATTAAATATTAAAACCTATCTCAAAATATTTTACAGAAAAAAATACTCACCAATGATCTTTTACATTCGAAAAAACTTTGCCGTAACTGCAGACATTCATCGGGGACTGTACCTTCTTTCAGGCACTGTCTTGGGGTCTTTTTCTCCTGAAAGTCAGAAAATGAATATAATACTGACAATACATGTATTTTAATTGTATTCATTAACGTCAAAACGACCATTGTCTCAGGAACAGTGATAGCAGAAATGCAACCTCCTTGCTCTGCATTATTGACACTATTATGAGTCGAATTGAATTTTAAATTATGTTAAATGACAAACATACACCTACTAAATTTTCAAAATCAGAATATATTGGAATACACAGTAGCAAAGTATATTCAATATAATATGACTTTAGGCAAATGAAACCTCTCAGCTATTGAAAAAAATATACACATTTAATAATTTAACAATCTTCTTGACGGAATATAAAAGTTAAGTGACATATGCACAATATCGAAACAAAAAGAAGGTGTTTATGATGATAACAAAACACATGTTATCTTTACTCTTGACTGCTTCTGTTGGGTTGAGCACTATCAGATTATTCTAATATCCCTAGTTACCGAGCAGTAACTCAGTCTGGATTTGTGCACTGTATATTGTTAGTCTCTATTCCATGGTGGGTTGTAGACTTTAATAGATGGATTGATAAAAAATTTTTGTCTTTAAATAGAAATTAATATAGTATTGCACATAAACTGATTACGAAAACACACAGAAAGCACACAATGGATCTCTCCATTTCGTTTTTGAATAATACGAAAAGTTCAGAAATGTTAAGAGGTGTAAGAAATATTGTAAGACTCATTCTCAGACTTAATAAAATAAAAAATAATAATAATCGACCCATTTGTCATTCCACTGTTGGAATATGGGTCTCCTCTCATATTGAGAGGTTTAAGGCCGTAGTCCGTATTAGGCCATATTCTCAGACCTAATACTACAAAACATGCATGAGGCCTCTTCTGGAAGCAGTTTGACGTTAAAGACCAATATTATACATATGCCTATTTCTAATACTAACGTTTTTACAGCAACTGCTACTCAACAAACACATCTTAAGGTCAGCCCGTATACCAGCGCAAGGCGTCGTATCTGCTAAGCCAACCTCATCTGGGGAAAATATAACCATTTTCTTTTACAATTCAAAGCTGGAAATGATAATGAGTATTTGTTGATAATATTTAACCGAATTGACGTTTAGAGTATAATATTTTAATGTTGTCAAAAACTTCAAAGCTCTGACATTCGTGTTAATACAGAACTTGCATTAACAAAACGCAAACGCCTTTATTTGGTTTTTCCATGGCAAAAACTCACTGAAATAATTTTTAATTAATTTAATTATTTCTACCCAAGTATGAAATTTCCAATTTAAATTAACAAATAACTATAATAATAATCGACCCATTTGTCATTCCATTCTTGGAATATGGGTCTCCTCTCATATTG
>DWJK01002070.1:0-15362 GCA_018248815.1 Croniades pieria auraria
TTTTGGGTTCTCTTGCGTATATAAAGGCACCCCATTATGAATTTTTAAATATATTTGCCATGTACAGACAGCAATCAGTTACAGTTTTATTATAATAAATGCATATACATATGTATGTATAGATGACAAATTCACAATTTAATTTAGCCATGTCATGTATGTACATTAACAGGGAAAAAAATTAAAACCTGCTCACATAATTTACTATACGAAAATATAAACTTACAAATATTAAAAATAAATACATTTCACAGGTGTTGGGGATAGACGTATTGAAAAAGTTACACAATACGAAAGATAAAGTGAAAAATGGGAAAAGTAACGGTAACGAATTGCAATCACTGCCTACATCCATGAGCATCAATGATTCCGAACCGAAAAACAGTAAACCGGACGCTTTAGAGGAGACTCACAAAAGCAAGAAACAGATAGCCGCGGTTGAAGGGAATGGCAAAAAAGCAAATTTAACTAAATCAAAAATTTCAAGTTCCGTTACTGTGCCTACGTCACAACCCTCAACATCAAATGTCGTCCCCATTGGCATGTAAGCATTTTTTTCTGATTGTATTGAAGGTTTTTGGTCTAATTCTGGTTTAGTTTCTGAAACAATTAATCTCATGTACCCCAAGGTTTACCGTGCCATTAAGTAGGCATTCAAATATAAGCAGAACCAGGGACATACAAGAATAGAAAAATTAAATGTTTCGTGACTGTTTATGCACAGTATAAACAGTCACGATGTATATATATATATATATATATATATATTTACCGGCTTAACTCACGTACGTTTTTTGGTCAGTCTCCGCCGCGACCTCACTGCAAACGGCGGGAGCTCATGTTGAAAGACCTCGTACAAGTTCGAATCTAATCGTGCTATCTCGAAAAACATACGTGAGTTAAGCTAGTATATACTTAGTCTGGCCATAAATACTGTTACAATTAAAAATAAGCAAAATATTACGTTTGAATTTGGAATCTGTCATATTTATACGATTCTTCATTGTGTTTTCTTATTTTCGCGCCAATATATTGTAAAATATTTTGTGATATTAAACTGGAGTGCGGTGATAAAGAGAACCGAATTGCTGTGATTGCATTACGTGAAGTAGGTATAGAGCCAAATACAATTTTTAAAATTCTCGATACGCTCGGTATTAGTCAAGTGTTTGTGTATCGGGCTATTGATAGGTACAGTGAAACCTTATCTATGACAGAAAAAGCTCTGGCCGTCCACGCAGTGTTCGTACGAAAATGGCGATTAAAGCAGTAAGAGAAAGAATTCGAAAAAATCTTGTCCGAAAGCAAAAGATTTTATCTCGGGAGATGAAGATAGTATCTAGAACCATGTCGCGTATTTTAAAAGATGACTCAGGACTTGCAGCCTATGAGAGACGCACTGGTCATTTCTTAACTGATAATTTGAAAATAAATAGGTTGGTAAAATGAAAACAACTACTTAATCGGTACACAAAGGGAGGTCACAGAAAAATTTTGTTTACGAATGAGAAAATTTTTACAATCGAGCAATATTTTAACAAACAAATTGACAGTATTTATGCTGAAAGCTCTAAAGAAACTTCCCACTTAGTCAACAGAGTACAACGTGGGCATTATCCGACTTCAGTGATGGTTTGGTGGGATGTTAGCTATGAAGGAGTGACTGAGCCATATTTTTGTGAAAAAGGTATCAAGACATCGGAACAAGTGTATCAAGATACCATTCTTGAGAAGCTAGTTAAGCCACTTAATAATACCATGTTCAATTACCAAGAATGGTCCTTTCAGCAAGATTCGGCGCCGGATCATGAAGTCCGATCCACCCAATCTTGGTTAGAAACGAACGTTCCGGACTTCATCAGAGCTGAAGACTGGCCGTCATCTAGGCCTGATCTTAATCCATTTGATTATGATATAAGGTCAGTTTTAGAGATTAAGGCTTGCTCTAAACGCCATGATAATTTGGAGTCCTTAAAACGATCCATACGATTGGCAGTGAAGAAATTTCCCATAGAAAGAGTGCGTGCTGCTATTGATAACTGGCCTTAACGTTTAAAGGACATTATTGCAGCCAATGGAGACCACTTCGAATAATCTTTATATATTTTTAATGGTTTTATATTAATGTATTAAACTAACACACTGTAATAGTAATAAATGTTACGGACAGTAAAAAAAATTTTGGTTTTCTTTGTAACAATAATTATGGCAAGACTATATATGTATATATTCCGGTTATAACGATTGTTCTGTTACCTTTATTAGGAAATCTAATTTTTACTGAAAATGCTTTTGAGATCGATCGAACCACGCATAAAATTAAATACGCTGTAGATTAAACCCGTTTTCGTAAAATATTTTAGGCTATACTCGTATACATACATGACTAATAAAATATGATCCCAAAATAAATATAATTAAACCCCGGTTTCCCGCTGAAACGGATTACCTCTCAGCGAAACTGATTTATTTTTCAGCGCGTTTACCTTCACTCGATAGAATAACGCGATAATAGAAATTGGTTTATTTTAAGCAAATAATACATAGCGAACATCTAGCTACGATCAAAATCGAGATCGAGAAGTGATAACGTAGCGAATAGGATAAATTGATGTATTTATTACATAGTAAACGGAAGTGACAGGTAAAAGCAAAGGGCTGTTATAACTTTATCATTGCTGGTTATTATCTCAAAATCACATTTATTTCAAGGGACAGTTGTCATGAAAATAAATAGTTTATCATTATATCATAAGTAAGCATTTGGCGCATAGGTCGCAAGTGCTGCTGGACTACCTACTGGAACGGTAAGTCTCGCGCCTGGGCGTGGCGCGCGGGCACGCAGAAAGCGGGAAACGGAGCCTCTACTTACGGCTTACTTTGGGCGTACAACCGTCTTACTGGAGGGCGACTGTAATTTGTTATAATTTTTTATTGATAGGTACGATATTTACTTTCAAATATTTACTAAATTCTCGCACATCCGCATCGGTGTAAGCACAAAATAAATAAACATTGTCAAGTCTTAAAGTGTGATAAATAGATTTTATGATAATTTTAGAATTAGATGATAAATTGATAAATAGAAGCAGTTTAATTTGAATAGGACGATTTACATTAAACCCAAAAAGTGCAAGTTTTACACAGCACGTCATAAAATTATATGAGTTGAGGAAGTTTAAACAAAGCGATTTTCTAATTGTTCTTCTCTTTAATGATGAAGCCGATGGACACACTAATGGCGCACCTTCGTCATTTCTATATTAAAAATAATATCACGAATATTACCAGCCGTGACGAAGTTCGATTTCGAGCATTAGTTAATGGAGCACGGTGTAATCCTGTTGATATATTTCATTAAATTAATGCGCTTTTAATCTCGAAAATCACTTAGTTAATTTCCCCATCCGTCACCGTATCACACCTCACGAGGGCACATAAAATAAATATACGGCGTGAGGGCCGGCGCGTAAAACTTTATCGACATTAAATCTCGATTTGCCGTGACGTCGACAGCATCGCTCAGTCTGCATACACGGACGCGGGCCGGCGTGCAGGTAGCGGACCTCCGCCCTCACACCCTTATTCGGTACGTAATGATACTAGCCGTTATAATTACTGTATCGTAACACCACATCCGTCAATCGGTAGACAGAGAGCACCGAGTGCCAAATGTCTCTATCTTCACAGATCTGACGTGCTTCTTCGCGTACATCACTCTTTTCATCGCAGTCAATATTTTTACTGTCAGAGTAATAAGACACACATCATATCGAATGCCCAACGGCTGCTTTTCTTTGACAAGAAGTATTGAAAGATTAGCGGCAAATTTCAAACTCCAACCCGCAAGGTGAAGCAATATTCTTGATATAGGATTGTATTAGGTACCGGCCGATAGTACTCGTGTATAATATGACAGAACTCACATACAAAATTGTACATAAGAGACGATTTATTTTTATATTCGTTTCTACTACCACTTGGTAAGCGGGAACACGAGTCGGTTGCTACGGTCGCCCTCAGGACCACATGAATAAGTTCCTATATATTTTATAAATATTTTTTCTAACATCATGAGTAATGGTTGAATAACCTTGTACGAGAGCTTAATTTGATCCAGACTCAGCAGAGCGACCGTCCTTAAAATTCCATTGGAATATTCGAGAATTAAATTTATCGGTGGTCGGGGTGTCGTGTTATCTGCCCGCGGTATTTCACGATTATGAACGACGTGACATCGGATCCCGGGTCACGTAGCGCGATTAATGCCATCTCCTTCCTACGCTCAATCATTGTCTTTTGGACAAAATACCTCACAGCCAGTTGAAAGACGAGCATTTTTAATCATTTATTTGCGATTCTGGTTATAAAAATTTTGTAGGCCATTTTGCTCATTCCTTATATTCTGCAGTTAGTGGACGCATTATTATCACAAGGTTCATTGTTAATCTATGTGCCAGTACCGGTTACTGGGTTGAGAATAGTTGTTCTCAGTGAATCTTACGTTACGACAGACGATCACGGTACTCGAACTTGTGCATGAGTTTCGTATTCCTTTCATAATGGCCTTACATGCTACCATGAATACACATAGAGGAATTTGGGTTAGTTTTTAATGTGAATTAAACAAGAAAAAAAAACTAAATGAATAGACCGACTATGTAAGCACCTGTGGTAATAAAACTTTTCTCCAAAATGTAATTTCTCTTGGGTATGTATGTACATACATATGTATGTACGTACATGCATATATCATCTGATTTCAAAGTATTTTTAAATTGGAGATTCAATACTGCTTTTGATACAAGAGTGTAAACCGTAAAAAGTTCAACAAACTGGATGAATTGGTAAATAGATGGCGTTGAAATGAAAATCAATCGGAGCAACAGCGAGAGCACACAATGGGTGAGTGATGTACTGTGCGATGAACGAATCTATCCAGACTGCGCCCCGTCGATACGGCATTCAATTCCAAATCAATTCAATGTCGTTCACCTCTCTCTGAAATTAGCATACGATCCTCGGAAACTCTGCAAAAATGATCATGGTAATTATTAAATTCGAGAACATTCATATAAATTCGTCCTACATGTTGTATACTATATCAATACGTGGCTCATTTGCGAGAAGATTGTGATATTATATCCAAAATCATATTTTGTATGATATTATTATTCCGCATGAATCATAAGTCGATTATTAATCATAGAATATTATAATAGTTGTACAATTATTCTGATTTCAAACTGTCGAGGGTCTACCCCTAAGATAGCCGTGTGGTATTTCATAATAACAATATCTTAAACATTATGAAGAAAGACCCGGCAATCACGTAAATTTTTATAAAACAATTAAAGTGAAATCATCAAATTTTAGTGTCTTGATGATAAACAAATTAAAAAACCAAATCATAATACATTTTAGTAAATATATTATGATTTCGTGTTCCATTTGATCAAACTCTCACAAATCTACTAACCGAAACTAATCCCCCATTTTGTCAAAAAGTCTTAAGGAAATAAGGAATTCTTATCTATGAAAGCCATGAGGACACGTGCCCGGCCACTATGTATTCATCATTCATACTAACGTCTCCCAAATGACCACTCATTCATTACCACCTTCAGGATTAACGTAGCCGCCACGTCCCCTACGTCTTAAACACTTGCATAAC
The DNA here is from genome assembly GCA_018248815.1 of Croniades pieria auraria. Taxonomy (NCBI): domain Eukaryota; kingdom Metazoa; phylum Arthropoda; class Insecta; order Lepidoptera; family Hesperiidae; genus Croniades; species Croniades pieria. The sequence goes on from DWJK01002070.1 coordinate 5,675, forward strand.
TGCGGACGAGAAACAAACAACGATTATCGCTAAAAATAACATATTAACATAAACGTAACATCACGCCTGTAATCCCTGAAGGGGTAGGCAGAGGAGTGTAGGACACACCCACGTTCCACCACTTACTTTTAAGTCCCATGGAATAGGTGGTGAGCCTACTGCCATTCACTGGGCACTGATCCAGTCTCCATGTCACTACTAGAAATTATAAATTAGAAAATTCCCACAGTATCTGTCGCGGGATTTAAACCCAGGACCTCCCGTTCGGCAGTCGTGCTTGCAACCACTCGACCAACGAAGCAGTCGATACATTAACATGTTCTTTGAATGTTGTTATTTGTTGAACTCTACATAAAAAGGGTGAAAATAACCATATCTAGTTTTTCTGTACTGAACCTTCCGCCAGCATCACATCCGCAGAGCAGGACGCCTGCATTGTCGTGTTTTGGGTTGAAATAACTAGCATTCTAAGGCACACTCTCGCTAAAGAAAGAATGTCAATGTAGGCCACACGAACAGCAGCAGTGTCTCTATAAATCTGTGATAGTATTTCAGGATTATCCGATATTAACCATAGACAAAAGTGGGTTGCGTTCTCCACTTGACTTTGTGTATACGAATACTACATGAATTATGGAGAAATAAATGCAGAACCACTCTTGAGAGCCTCAACAAAATATATCAGTTTGTAAGTTTTACAGCGTAATAAAACAATATTAGCAACACATTTTTTTCTTAAAAGAAAGAGATTACAGTATTTACATCTTTTAGGCTTCAAATGTGAATGAAGAATGTGAAGTCACTTGATTATTAAATTTTTGAAAATACCCTCTAGTCTATTCGGTGTTCAATACGTTAAAAGATATGTGTAGATATTTCCTCGCTGAATTCTCCATACTGCTCAGTGGTAGAACAAATACCTTACAGGGGAACGTAAGCTGCTCATTACATGGGACAAAAGGTGCCTTATTGGATAAGCGAAGAGAAAAGAAGAGGGAACGAAGGTACGTTGACCTGCCAGGGAAAAGGACGCTAATGACGACGTTTTATGAAATCGGAAAAGCATTAGGAATTATTTTATCGGGAGAAAATATGCATAATAGAAAAAATATCTATGCACATAAACCGATATCCGTTAGACTTGACTATAACAAAATGACTTTCGAGAAGCCATATCATAGATTTATCAATAATTGTAATGAGCTTTGATTTGTAGCATTTCGATTCCTAGTGTACTAAATGTTTACAATTTCTCGAAATATAGGAGATAAACTTTTGAAAAAATAGTATTTATCTAAATAGATAGACCGGACAGGGCCGTTACCGAGACGAAATCGTCTCGGTAACGGCCCTGTCCGGTGGAATGTTTTACAACTCGCATTTGAAACAAAATGTTGGATTAAAATCTTGTGACGGACAATAATGAGAGAATAATGCCCATTATTTATTAAGTCTATTTTAAATACAAAAAAATGCAGAGTATATGCATTAGGAACCAGTGCTGCGTATCGCGTGGTTCGGTTACAGCACACATACTGGCCTCTATGCTTCCGAGAACCAGCTTCGTTACGCTCTCGTTCTCCTATAATTGTATCTATTTCATCTTTAGACTTCTATATTTCTCGTACCTACAAGATATTTATAAAAAAGAAAATAAAAAAATCATATAAATATCGTAAATCCCTCGAATTTGTCCCTTGTTTGATCCTGGGATAAGATATTAACTTTAATTACTTACGTTAGATATATAGATAAACCTAAAAGACCATTTTGTTACCGATAAAGAGGATTGATTTATATATAAAATCAGTTACATGTGACTTTATTTGACGACGATCTTTCCCTTTTATACAGATGTTGTTATTCCTTAACTTTTCTTCATTTCTTCTCATCCTCTACTTCTTCTTTTGTCTCCCTATTTCATGCCCATGCACGTGCCTAGAATATGTCTTTACAAAGAGCAGGCCGCGTGCAGTATATCGACGCTAAGTCCCGAGGTGCTAAAGCTTATCTCCAGTAGTCCATTGTGGTCACAGTCGATTTATGTCCCAGATGTAATCTATTGAATTTGTTACTTATGATATCTCCCACCGGTGCGGATATCGGTATGAGTAATAACTCCGCTGCCAGACCGATTGGCGAGCAATGCTTGTATAATAACATTTACAACGTACTAGAAACTTGTCTTTGTGTTCAGCAAGTCCCGTGTGTTGTGATGTTGTTCCACTACTCATATTTCCATTTTGAAACTTAACATGTCTACAACGACTATAAATGTTTTGTACTGCCTTTGTGGTTTCCTATTTATACACATTTTGTACGTACTTGTCAACGGAGCTATAAATACGGAAAAGAACGTGGAAAAACTTCACGGCTACTTTTACGTCTGGGTCAAATTTTATATTTAGATTTTTGGCAAGGCTTGAAAATAAAATTTTCCAAAACTAACATGGAGTTCGCACCATTAGCAATTACAATTTCATACTGACTCGAAAACACAGTCCCGACAAAAGATAGTGTCATCCGATCGGAGGTGAAGACGCGGCGGTGAAATGTGCCCACAGAGACAAAAACTGGATTCGAATCTGCGCTCGGCGGCGCGCTGACAGACTGTTGTCATCGACTTTACAACTTGCCGAATACTGCGGATATAATGCCGTTTTAGTTCAAAGTATGCCGATTAATCGTACTGAATTGCGTTCCTTGCACACGGAGGAGTCTCTCGTTCACATAATCGGTTGGATTCCACTGATTGTACGCTATATGCGTGCATAATTTGCCTACCTGTAATTGAACTACACAACATTATAGGACGTTTATCTTATATAAAAAAATCGTTTTTAAGATTTGGCTGGTTTGATACGATCTCTCCATCGCTGTCGTCTTCCATTGTAGTCAAAAGATATGAACCCAATAAAAGCTGGAGTAATTTTATTTAAAGTAGTGGGAATCCTATATTTACATGTAATTTTCTCCCCATATCTCAGAGCCGTGGAGTGTATACGATTTCAACAACGACATTAAGCTGCTTCCGATTCGACCGACGATCGTTTCCGGTTGGTTTTATTCCTTTCAGCACTTCAAATATCTGCAATAGTTATATTTAAAACCATAAAGTTAGCTGTAGAACATTAACGTAACATCACCGAAAATCCCCGAAGAGGTAGACAGAGGAGTGTAGTACACTTCCACGTCTCACTAGTTACGTTTACGTCCTATGGAATAGATGGTGAGCCTATTGCCATACTTCGGGCACAGATCCAGCCTCCGAGTCACTGCTAGAAAGTCTAAATTAGAAAAATCCAATAGCACACGACCCGGGATTTGAACCCAGGACGCGCCGATCGGCAGTCGCACTTGCAACCTCTCGACCAACGAGCCAGTCATATGTAGAACAATGTACATTAAAAAATTGATTTTTTTAAATATTTGACAGAATAACTGTGGGAACGTTTTCCCTGATATTATTTTACTTTTAAATGTACAGTTTAGTTCTATTTTAAAACAGTAAACGTATTAAAATTGTTTTTTGCTTTAAGTATTTAATATTGCTTATGATACTCATCCTCTCCATGTAATCACGTAATTGTTACGTGCGACGTCATTTAAATGGAAACTAATAGTCCCCTTCAACATTTCTATTTTTTAAGGGTCGATATATATGTCGATATATATATATATATATATATATATCTATGTCTATCTATATATATATATATATATGTATATATATAGTATTTAAAAAGTTGCTATGTCACCGTAGAGTTCAAGCTCTTTACAAAGTTTTTCAACAAAGTCGGGCGGACTTCCCAAAGACTTGCTTTTAACTATTTTCTTCGTCCTTCTAACGAGTTAGTCAGGTTAGGTCGCCTCTCACTTTATTTGTATTTAATTTATTTAGTGAAATAATAATACACGTAAATACGCTGCGGCCATCGGCGAGTACATTAATCGGCTTACGATCACCCGCGCTGCGGTGCTCGTGTCGATCGCGACATTACTGTCGATAACGGAACCAATCACCGCCACTGGTAGTTTTCACGCAGTGGATAAACTCAACTGTGGAACAGACAGAATTTTTTTAAAACGGGAAAACTAGTGCGTTATTTGCTCAATTCGATTGCTATGTCGAAAAGTTTTCAAAATTTTTACATCTACATTGATTCATTCCGAAACTCATTGATAAGATTCTTTTGTGATGCTGTCCTCAAGAGAAAAATCAAACTGAAGTGGTTAATAATAAAGTTACAAATATTTATAATTAAACTCAGTGCTTCACAATATTACACTAATCTCTGACAAACAGACTTCGTCGTCTCCTCCAATAATTCATTCATTCAGATTTCGGCAATAATTCTCTTCGCACCCACTCCACACCATGGGGTACTTAAGACATAATTAAACTCGTCTCAATCATTTTAATGCGCCACCCTATAACCGAGCGCCTTTCATCTTGCCGCCTTTGTTTCAGATCATCTGTAAGACGTATGATTCACTCGCTGCGAATGTTGAATATGGTTAACGGAACAACAAAACTAGAACCAAAGTGAAACGAATTCTGTAAAAAAATAAAATAAAGTCTTAATATACAAAGTAAATTAAATGACGTTGCCATAATCATTTTTTTAAGTGAACATCGTCGTCACCCATAGAGGTCTGCAACAGACCTCCAAAGCGGAAATAGGACTGTTAGTTTCAGTTAATCTTCTTCAGAGACAGTAAGAGAAGAAAAAGTAACGAAGTCAATTTCTGCGCGTCGATGTCTCCGGTTCTTGACTCCTATTTCAAAAGTTCGATGATATTTCGTTGTGTTCGCTGCCCGCCGCCAGCCGCAACTGAGACGAGCGTGTCGCCGCGGCTGTGTCCTACAGTAAATAATTTCATAATTAAATCCTCGACGTCAGCGTCACTCCACAATGGCTCGTGGAAGCCATTTCGAGGTTTCGACTTAAGGAACATTCTTAGGACGGGAAACATTACATTTATTACTTCACTTTCATTTTGTAAGCCAACTTTTTTATTGGCCTTGTATTTTTATATTGTACGGCTGGCGGGTACCGCATGGCAACAAAATAGTCCGCTTCAATTTGGGCATACTGGACTCTGGATGTACGACCTTTCTGGAGTTAATACTTCTTTAAACTCTACATTTGTAATTAAATTACAAATCTTATGTACTTTTTTTCTTCTAAAAAACTTTTTTGTGATGAATATATTTTCCTTCTGTTACGTATCATGTTCTAACAGGTGTCTTAAATATCTACCATTCACAGATATGATATCTTTAATACAATCTTAAATAAGTTGCCTGAACAGTTTTTTTTGTTTGTCGAGAATCCCTTCACGACATCAGATATGCAGTGTACGTGTTCATGTCACTGAGTCATTTTTCCTGATCGCAAAACTCTTGTTATAATTGTTTTTATTTCATTCGGTCTTAAGTACTTCTCCTCATACTCATATATCCGGCCACATGATCTGCACAATGAACGAGCGCATCGTTAATATATCTTCAGCTCGCGGACAGAACAGACAGCGGAGTGGAGTGGGCACTTCTTTTGTCCATCGCTGTTTATGACCGAGTGACGCAATTAACTGCAGGAGCTCGCGCCGCGGCCTCATGGAACTGAAACAGCACTTGTGGCCCCGAGTGTCGTTAGCGCTGACGTTTGTCGACATTTATATTAAACGTATCTTCATCTTCATCATCGGCTGTGCTGTTTCTCGGATACATTAAAGCTACATAAGCTGAGTCACGATTAAGTACTATGTTCCAACAAAGTATGTCCCAGATAGAACTACTATACACATGAACCATGGTGACTAACGTAACAAATCCAGTTTTAAATATAAACTGAATTTTAATTCCAATACTTACATATATCACTCCCCAATCCCGTATATAGTCGTCATCGTCATCAACCTATCTCAATCCACTGGTGGACGTAGGTCTCCCCCAATCCACCGTACATAGTGTGTCTTGGATTTTGTAGTACTTCCTGAAGATAACAACGCTTATTTACAGACAGATAATAGCCATATTTTAGGTTTTATTGTCCTATACCTATCTATGATATGTCGAATAACGAGAACGCCACCACTAAAGCCGCTGGTATCGATCGCTTGTAAGGGGCAAAGAAGAGCAATAACAAAAGTCAATGTACAATAATCATAACATTTGACACGGCTATTTGATCAGAAACAACACTGCGGCTTTACTGTGATGACTAGGTGATAAACTTCATCAACAAATTTATAAATGCTTATGTACATAATATTACCCCACATGGGAAAAAAATCTTGCTCTCATCGTACAAATGCTCTAGGTGGAAATCGAATCTCCAACGTTCGGCTTATCTATAAGGGTCAAAATAACAACGGCCTAAAATGAATATGTCACTTTAATCGAATTTAGTAAAAGTGCGTACAACCATTTATAACCACCGGCTGGAAATAGTTTTACCTTGTGTCATATCGCATAAGATGTCTCAGCGCGTATGATAGCGATATTTTTGCGGCTAAATGACTACTTAAGAACGTCACCGCGCGGCATATTTCTTAATAAACATTGTCGTGCCGGCGGCCCTTAGCTCGTAATTCGCGATACAGATGTAGCCGCGGCTCGCCGGCCCGCCGGCCCGCGCGCTCGTCATAACTCGCCAGTAATGGTCAATTTGTTCAACCCTGAGCGATAGGGCTCTAGGCTGGCCGCTCACGGTCCTTTTCAATGCGAGCGCTTATCATAACAAGCTTTGCTAACAGTTTCATTCAGTTGTTAATTCTAATTTTTAACCTTGCTAACACATAAAAATGATGATTTTGAATTACTGACCATTATGCGTATGCAGTGTTAGCAATGCGGAGTACGATGCGTTATGTTAAACAAAAGCAACAGTCCATAGAATTGTTTATTTATCGTTACATGAACGATTACGAGACTCGTTACTACAACTGTATAAATATTATAATGTGTTTGAAAGTTTTTGTTTATGCTAGTACTTACATATGTTCACAAACCGTAAGTAATTCATTAGATACCGCGCAGTGTAACGAAATGACATATGACGTAGGACATATGACGTATGACATATGACATATGACGTATGACATATGGCGTATGACATATGACGTATGACATATGACATATGATCTATGACGTATGACATATGATGTATGACTGACGTATGACGTTAATGAAATTGTATTGAAATGGATGTCGTGTTGTAATTTTTAAACATGAATAGCGACCAGTCGCTCATTACGAAAGCCGAGCCGGTTGCAGACGTCGCGTTTATAAAACCGCCGGGCTTGAGACCGCCCGGGCGGTATGGTAAAATTATTCGTAAATATGACGCCACGGGTCGTTTGCCATCGGTGGGTAGGGGTTGGCGGGACAAATATATTATGTTTATATTCCTTCCGTACATATGCGAATAGGTCCGCGCTCATCATACATTTTTTACAATGAATATTTTTTATGTCTATACCATCCAGACGCTGACGCTGTTCGAATATATCTCACAGTATAAAATAATACTAACACAAGGAAAGTTCATTCCGAAAAGATAGTTACTTTATGATATAACATAATTATATTATAATCTTTATAATATAGTTATTATAATCTTGTAATTACGATATTGCAATGTAATAAAACTTAGTTACACAGAAAATATACAGTATTTAAATAAACACAACTATCGTTAAATTATTGTTGATCGGAGTGCGAAGTGACTAGAAATATTCACCGGCTACGTTCTGGACAAATCATAAGCATTTGAAAAACAAAAACGACATCCATCTCCGGACGCATCTACATCTCCCAGATGGGAGGACCGCTGCCAGTGGCGAGCCTATCATGTAGTAAAAAGGCGTGATTTGTTAAAAAATACTGATCTCCCTAGTAAGAGGTACGTACCACACAGATAATGTATAGCTATGATGCTCATATATGCGTAACTGCAGAAGCGTTGCATGAAATTGTGTTTCTCATCCGGTTGGTATTCTTGTTACAAGGCATGAATACCCCTTTGCAGCGCGACACCGCCCTCTGGCGTCGTTTAGAGTGTAATTGCGACAACGTGAACAAACACGCTAACTAGCTCTGAATGGCCGTAAATAGAGATAATCTCTTGATCGCGAGTAGCGCCGCGCGAATAAGCTTGTTACGGGCCGTCTAAGTCTTGTGCCCGAAGTCGAGCTACGGCCTGCAATTTGCACTATAATTAACTACGTTTCCTCTAAAAATATCGTAACTACCTACCACTTGCACTTAAAGTCATATTATGAATAAAGGTAATTAGCCACTAGTAACTTAAAGCTTCTCGTCTAATGGATGATTCACGTCCAATAAAGGAACATTAAAAGGATGGATAGTAATAAGAAAGAAAGGAAAGTCTATATGTAAAGCAGTAACTAAGATTTTCTAGTCTGCCACGAGTATCGCCAGGAGTTGTTAAATCCTGGAGCATCCTCCACCACTCTGATTTATCCCATTGGGGTTTATTTCTTTGCGATATGACAGTAAGGGACATGATCATCATCAGACTATCTCAGTCCACAGGTGGACATAGGCCTCCTCCAATGACTAGAGGGGCAATATAAATACTATTCTTCTGCCAGTGTCTGCTAATGCGAAAATATGAAATATACGTATTTTCACGCCTGTAATCCCCGAAGAGATAGGCAGAGGAGTGTAGCACATTCCCACGTTTCACCAGTTACGTCTAAGTCTCATGGAATAGGTGGTGAGTGTATTACAATACACCGGGCACAAATCCAGACTTCGAGTCACTACCAAAAATTCTAAATTAGAAAAATCCAATAGTACCCGGCCTTGGATTTGAAACCAGGACCTCCCAAACTGCAGTCGCGCCTGCAACCACTCGACCAACGAAGCAGTCTCAAATATTAAATATAAAGATTGAGTCGAAACCTGCCACATAGCCCGCACTCGTGACCGTTATCACCCACTTAACGCTGCTCCCCTGGTACTCGTAACTGTAGTTTATGGCTTACGGCATGGTGTCATATTTTTCTCTTCCGCAAAATATCTACACGGTGACATAATTCCTAGTACTGTTCTCATAATTAAAAAAAAAATTGGGTTTCTTAATTTTATTAAATAGGTAGCAGATATTTATTCGTACTAGTGGCCAGTAGCGATCAAAATTCAGTCGTAAATCATAAAAAAATCAGTTTGAGCGTAGTCTAGGTTCTAATGTCAAAGACTACGCTTCTATAAATCTGTCCTCCGTGCTACTTATTGACAACAATCCTGTCTCATGTCTCACATTGACAATGGGAACGTAAATAATAAATGGTTTATTTAAATTAATTTAAGGTTTTTTTGATACATATTACACATACATTTTAACATTTTGCAATCCTTCTCTATATAAACTATAAGTGTGACAAATTTAATACTCCTCTGTGCGCGCAATTTTCGTAAAAAGGATTACAAAGTTTTTACTTCACGTACTAATATATTCATAAAAAATTTATTTTACCCGCGTTAATTAAAAAACAATCTACTAAAAAACTATTTTAAGAACATCACGCTATGATCACCAAGAGTAAATATAGTAAAAATAGCTGCGACCACAACTTTGCGCGTAGATTTCGTAGGTTTTGAAAAAATAAATTGACATAACTTCTTTATTTGTTAACCAATTTAAATGAAAAAAAC
>DWJK01002071.1:0-15361 GCA_018248815.1 Croniades pieria auraria
TGATAAAATATGTGTCTTTTTAACTCACGTGTTCACTTAAAGATACCTAAAAAATCTTTGAAAAATATTCTCATGAACAATATAGTACAATGTAATTGACACTTTAATAACGAAATATAAAAATACCGAACAAAGCTCGTTCATCCAGGTGCTAACTATGAAAGTAATAAATATAACACCATGTACTACAAAACACTAAATCGTAGAATGTGCTAAGAATTAAACACAAGTTGGGATTCGTTTTGGTTGATGATTGATATTCCGCTCTATTAAAGAAAAGCGATTTTAAGGATACATACACATATGTATAAATATTGGGTAAGACTAGCAAAATATTTATTATTATTTTTTATTATACTATTATATTATATCAGTAACAATAAAAGTCACTCCAATTACTAATAGCTCATGACTTGAAAGTTAGGATAGGTTTGAGCTGAAGACCAGTTCAATAAATGCCTACTTCTTCGTGAAGTCGGACTCCAGCACTTGCAGTTTGTAGTAGGAGTTCTTGCCGGCGACGATGTCGGTCTTGCTCAGCACCACCGTGTACTTGGTGCCGTCGTAACCCTTGAACACATGCGCCTCGTCCGCCAACCCAGAGTCAGGATCCACCGCGCTTCCACCTGCACTCATTTATATTTATATTTATGTATAATTGCATTATTACAGGTACAAAAGATATCACTCAGCATACCCATTATGGAATTTTGACCCAACTCAATAATTACAAAGAATTTAAGTTGACAGAATCTCAATGTGAGTAGCAATTGTCATACAGTCATCAACATCATCAGCCTTTAAGTCTCCACTGTTAGACATAGGCCTCCTCTAATCGGCGCCACACCTTCCGATCCTGGGCCTTCATACAATAAACCTATACTTAATATGTCATACAACAAAGTAATAAAACATGTACACACGCTACAAGAGAAACTTCTTGAACTTAGTTTTATTAAACTTAATGTGGATATTTATTACACTTGATACTTGAAACACTCTAGGTAAATGATGTTTCAGCAAAACCAAAAAGTTGTTACTTTGAACTTTGTTCACTTTCGATTTTTGTTTGATTTGATTGTTACTTTGAATACACTTTAAATAAGTTATTAAGTTAATGCAATGCACCTTTGATCTTCAACTTAGTGGGACCAGACTTTGACTTAGTGTACATGCTGCCAGACTTAGCTATCAATTTGCCATCAATAACATCTTGCGGTACTCTCTTCTTGGGCTGCAACAAGATGTTAGGAAATTACTTTAACATCTGATCTTTTATACTACAATATATTTTTTATCAACTTGCAATTTTACAAATAAGTTTAATTAATTTGACTATAATACTCTATTAGTCTTTTTTTATAAAGAACTTAATAACGGGGACTCGCTTTGCAGGAGTTCAACCCAAACAAAAAACCTATGATCACATGCAACTGTTCTATGATTTGACAATATTAACTAGACATTCATAAAGTTTCATAGTCACACAGTGGAGGGTAAAACTATAATAGCCATCTGAATACATTCTTAAATATCTATTGATGTTCTGATAAAAACCGGTCATGGATTTAATTTATATCAATTCATGTTTATTAAGTTTGTCTCTCACATCAGTCAATAAGAACACAATGCAGACACTACTGCTAACTACCCTCAAGTAACTAAATATATAACTGATCATTAGTTGCCATATGTCTTATACTTACATCAGAACCCCAGGAAGCAATATTGTTTTCTTTGATAAGGCGCAATGTATCGTCGATTGTTCCACTTTTGGGATCAATGCCATCTAAAAATAATTCATCGACTACCTAGAAATATGCAAATAATATATATACCATAAATTTGCCCTTTCAAATAAGCTATTTTTCTTTATATCACTTATTGATACAACAGAGAAGTAGTGTTACTTGAGATTTCTATTACTAATAATCAAATAGTTTTCCTACTATAATTTGAATGGTCAAGAAAGTTTCGAGATAAATATAAAAGATTATTTATTTACATGTAAAAATAGAAGGTTACAAAATACAAGTGTAAACTAGTGCTATTGTTATTAGTATCTCAATATTTATAAGGATGTAACACAAGAATTATGATTGTTCTCACAGTACTTTTCTATTTAACAGGGGATTTAATTTTGATGAGACGTACTCGCTCCATGTAATTTTATTTACCATTGATTTATTGGAAAAAATATACAATTTCTTGTAGAAATATGTATATTACCTCAATATCAGCTTCTTTGACTTGTTCCATCTTAGCAGACATTTTGTCAACCTCTTTTTTTGAAGAAACCACAGCCGCTAAGGTGTCAGTGATCTTGCTAGTGACCAGACCACCCAACTTTAAAATTCTGTTCTTCACCTCATTCTTAGGTGTTTTAAATGTGCCATAAAGGAAGAATTGAAGGTTCTTCAATGGTGGCAGTGGAAGTTCTTTTTTCTCTCTGTGCAAAATGTAAAATGTAACATCAATATCTATATAAAAACACAATACAAAAATGTTTTCTACACTTTATAACGAGTCATTATTTTAAAATTGACCAAATCATCATCATCCTGTGTCAGTCCATTGCTGAATATAGGTCTTCCCAAAGGGGGTTTTTGAGCATAATCCACATCCTGAGCATGAGGGTTGGAGAAAGAAGAGCACAGCTTCTCTCACCTCCTACACTACCAAATATAGAAGTAAGTTATTGCTCACCCAGGTTCTTCCTTTTTAACATGAACCAGTGTGGGGGGTGGTTCACATTCAAACAAGCGATTGGTAACACTGGGTTTAAAGTTCTTAAATGCGGGATTACTTTTATACTCAGTTGGGATCTTCATTACTTTCTTCTGGGGCTCCTTGGTGGTGTAAGTACATTTAGTCCATTCACTTATATCACCTATATTTTGTAGGATTACAAAAAGTATATTATACATTACACAAGTTTGCAAACCAATTGTTAGGGATTTTAAAAGTAGTCTAATTATCTACAATTGTAATCTGATTTAAATTGAATTTTTATTCATAATTTCAATATTTTCAAATAAATAACATTTTTTAATATTATGTGAGTAAGCACCTGTGCATTTATAGTAAAAGGTATCTAATACAAGCTGTCCTTTACATTCCGGGCAGGGCTTGAAAACTCCAAATGTCATACATTCCGCTAGGTGATCCATACACTGTAAGGAAATTTAAATTATTTTATTTGGTGAACTATGTAGATTTAAAGTTTTCTCATACAAACAAGATATTTTTGTGAGTAATATTATAATATAATACAAAGATTTGTAAAATTAATTAAGACATTTAGACAGCCTGAAACATATCACTTATTTGCGACTAGAGTGGCTATTATAATAGTCATAGAATAATTATGATTTTAAACTTTCTGAACTGTTTTTGAAAGATAGTGTTCTTGAGATGTTACACGCAATGAGCGATATGTGATGTAACTACGAATATTCGGTGCTGAATAATCTATCTTAAATTCAGTTATCTGAGAAACTTAAGAGTTATGAGTTTTGTTAATTCTTTGTCTTTGCTGTTTGTTGTTATAGAGTTCATATTTATTTTACGTTTAATTATTGAATACATATATATTTTAAGTAAACTAAAAAATTGCGATAAGTTTTATGTACAATTTAAAAGTCATAAAGTTGGTGGTTTCCACTCCAGCTTACTTTAATGGTAAAAGCCGAAATCCACAATGGTATGTTATGCTCCATATTAAATACATAAAGGAAACATTAATAGATGACCAATCACCTCATCACGGCCGCTGGGCACCTTCTGCGAGTTGGCTTGAAGTAATTCGTGCAAATCATTTTTAGACAAATCACTTAAAGCCTTCCTGTACTTGTGATATAACTTGTTTTGTTTACTCAGTTTCTTTTCCAATTCTTTTTCCTTCTTTATTTCCTTCTCATCCTTGGGTTCAGTTTTCATCTTTTTTATGGGCACCTCATCAGGATTAACAGCTCTGCGGCGAAAATTACATAGAGTTATGCAAAACGTGGTTCGATTAGGTATCAGATTAAAGACCACTTCTGTTTTCGAGACTGTTTCCATACTTAGAGTCACTTGAAGGAGGCAGTCAGAATTTACATTCAGAATTCTATTGAAATGAACTGTAGAGATAAGCTTTAAGTCTATAATTTATTTCTTTCATTCTTATATTAACTTTGTTATGATAACCTTCAATAGTACTTAGCATCATTTACAATATGGTGGTGTCCCTATGTTTTATGAATACAATCTAATGAGTATGTTTAAATATTTGTTACAAAACTAAATTAACTTTTTACTATCATAACATCTTCAAAACATACTTAATTAGTTCCTTCATCATGGCCTGGTCATCTTTTTTGAGGGTTTGGAAACCAGGAATGTCTTCACCTCCAGCGAAGAACATAAACTCAGCCGTTCTCTCAGAAAAACATTTTAAATGATGCCAATGTGGACAATCACCAAATTTCGGATCATATTCTATCTTTGCAACTCTAATTTCATCCTAAAAAAAACATTTTATTTATATCCTGTATGAATCACAATATTCCGTCTTAAATTAATTGAGCTCTATGCAAATTACGATTTATAAATACATTTTTTTAAGTACATCACCATCATGTATGACTTAGTATAAACAGACTTAAGAAAAAAGTGCTTATAACTGTTTAGTATTGTCTATTGATTAATTATGATCAAATGTACAGTTTACATCACTTATATTGGGTAGGGAGTAGAAGCCATCTCATTCATAGGAAAAGAATTCAATTTTTTTACCCTTTTGTTGTCGAACTGTAGGGAACGGGCCTTCTCCCAGAATGAGAGGGTTAATTCCATTCACATTCAGGCTCAATTTATTCAGTATTTCATATATAAGTGTAACATAACATCACATGTGTATTACCATGAAGCAGTAGACAGAGGAGAGTAGTACACTGTCATGATTCACTGCTTATGTTATATTTCCCATTATGAATTGGGGTTGAGTCTATCTCTATACATGCTACTAGGAATCTCAAGTATCTGACTCAAAAGTATTTGACCTGGCAATTGAGCCCAGGTGCTCTCAAGCAATAGTAGTGTTTGCAACCTCCTGACTATTAACTTTGTTGGCAAGTAGAATTATGTATGATACTGTTCAGTTACATACTTTGGACTATGGCCTTAATCCTCCCAATGAGAGAAGACCCATATTCCAACAGTGGAATGACAGATGGGTCGATTAATATTATTTTTTATTACATACTTTATTTATTATTATTCATTATTGTTATCAAAAGTGACTATCAAAACAGCAAACTACATTGAGTATCAAAAACGGGCGATTGAACTATGCCCTTCACTTACCTTACATATCTTGATGTCACAATGCTTACATGTTGATCGACTGGATTTAGCATACTCCACTGTGTATCCGGAAAGGCCAGCAGTGACCTTGTTAGACTCATTTGCTCTTTTCCCCCCCTTTTTCCCTTTCTTCTCTACAGGCATGACAGCTCCAGATGTGCTACCTGAATTTGATAAGAATGTAATTTTGAAAATGTAATGTTATTATAATTTCTGATGTGTTAATTCATTACCATAATGTATATTATACTGCCTCGTTGGTTGAGTGGTTGCAAGTGTGGCTGCCAAACAGGAGGTCCTGGGTTCAAATCTCTGGGTACTACGGGAATTTTCTAGTTTAGAATTTCTAATAGTGACTCGGAGTCTGAATCAGTGACCGGTGTATGGCAATAGGCTAACCACCTATTCCATGGGACTTAAATGTAACTGGTGAAATGTGGGAATGTACTACTCTCCTCTGCCGCCTGCCCTTTTGGGAATTACAGGTGTGATGTTAGATACATTGTATATTAACTAATATAAATATTAATACGCTTGTAACAAAATAAATTGATCCACCCCTTGTTCTCCATTACAGAAACAATATTCCAAGACTTTGATTGATAATATAGTTATTTTAAATAAGTGTATATTGATATCTAAATTTATTTTCGTAGGTAATACAGTCAAATCGTCAATAAGGCAACATTTCATTTCTAGAAGTGACCTTGTAATAAAAAAAACTTAAGTTAATAGTTTTAATGAAAGTATCACCAAAAACACACCTATACTCTTCTTAATTCTTGTTTGATCTTCTTGTTTCAACTTATTAAAATTTGCAATTTCAGCAAAGCTTTGTGGACATTTCTTTTTGAAGAAACATTCCTCATGTAACCAATTAGGCTGTTTTCCATCATGAAATGCTGACTGGAATGTTCCAAAAACAAGATGTATGAACAGTTTAATGTAGATGAGACATTTTTGTTAGTTCTGTCACATTGTATTTTTAAAAATGTGAAAATACATGATTCTGACTGAATGACTTAAGCATTGCATCTAAATTATCATGATTATTTTTAATGTACTATTTTTGCCTTTGAAAGCTAGACTATATAGAAATACTCCTTTTTACAAGGTACCTGTTTGAATATATTTAAAAAAAATGTACAGTCAAATATATTCTCTATGGTTACAATATTTGTTGTTAGACATACACACACTTATTATGAAGTATAGGTATATACAGGGTGTCTCGTAAGTAGTGGACCAACAGGATGTGGGTGATAGAGGCGGTCGCTGTCTATGTCAAACACAAAATTTTATTGGACTAGGCCTAGTAGTTTAAAAGTTATGAATTTTTTAGTTTTTTTTTACATTTTGGTACCATGAACTCCTATATTGGAAATTTTACTGTTTTATTTTACAATTTTAACTTTATTTAATTTAATAGAGTTACTAAAACATATGTTATTGTTAATAAAATATTAATGAGTTCAAATTATTAGTAAGATAAGAATTAAGTACGTCTTAATTTATTGAAGTATGCAACATTTTAATTACACAAAATGCAACGTGATCTTTGATCCACGGTAGTGTAAAAAAATTGCATGATAATCTGGTGGAACTTTATTTTAAAAACATGTACAGCTTACATAGATTCCAAAGAGTTATAAGTATGTGGGTTAATGTGAATAAAAAATAATTTTTATGATATTTCAGTATAAGTGAACATTTCTTTGACTAAAATTACAATTAAAAACAGTAAAAATGTAAAAAAAAGCGTTTATTTTTGTTACAGCAAGTGTCCAAAATTCCTTCCCCTAGCTCTTATGCATAACCAACATCGTCTTAAAAAACTTCTTTTTAGATATCTTAGAGCTAGTAAATTATTTTTAGCAAGTTCGGCCGCGATGTTCAATTTTCGTCTCAACACATTAGCATTGTTTATACTCTTCTCATAGACCGCCTCTTTAAAATAGCCTCATAGAAAATAATCCAATGGGTTGAGATCAACAACCAACATATATACAGGATATGTTTCTCCACACTTACCCACAAATACATGGAAAGTAATAATAGCAGTAATATCTGCATAGAAACAAATTACCTCAGCTTTAGCACTAACACTCATTAAAAAAATTAAAATACTAGCTGAATTATCATAATATCTTCAGCAACAAAAGCTTAAGGTTACAGCTTTCATTGTTCAAGATATGATAATGTTATTAAATATACAATTTTGTTTTACCTCAAATTACAAGCTTAACATACATTTGTTTCTGTTGTCTAGCATACAAAAATATCTGATCATATTGGTCAGCAATGGTTTAAATTGTAAAGACTTTAATTCAATCAATAATGTTTTTCAGTGTACCTATATTCAGAGATATGCTGTTAAATGCCATTTCTGTACATGAAACTGATTTCTATTAGTTTCTTTTGCTTATTTTTTAAAGGGCGAATCAATGTAATTAACTGTTAACGACAATGGTGGTGCCCAAGATTGTTAAAAATACTGAAAGTTACAAGGAAAACTTCTACATTAAATGAAAGAGGAAAAAGTTGAACCATGTAGCTTTCATGTTTTTATTTATAAATCATAAATATCGCATAAATAAATATAAGCACTGTCTCTATAAGAGGACTAGCAGAAGCTGGAAATTTATTTGAAGAAAAGACAATATAAAAAAGCCGTTACACTAACCTGCACCATTATAGCAATTCGCAAGTCTCCTTGATCAATTTTTTGTTTACAACCTTTACAACCAGCTCTCCCAGTTTTTGCATATTCAGCTTGATACGGTAGATCAGTCATGATGTATTACAAATACTTTATCGATCAATAATTATATGTTAAGAGAAGTTTTAACAAAAAAAATAGCTAATGACATAAACCGGCATAACACAAATCTATAGAACATCTATATTCTAGCTATCACCAACATCCTTTGCACACATAGACCGGTATTATTTGAAAATAAATAATATGACTCTTACTGTAGGAACGTAAGGAACAAATTTGTCCAAATGTAAATAAATGTCACATGCCACATGTAAGGTTTTTAACATAGATATTTTATACATAGATTAGAGGAGTCAGCCTAAAATGTGTCCATTGAAAAAAAAAGATAAATCAAATAAGGCTTTCCTTCTCTCTGTCTCTTTCCATTCGTGCACGCACAGATTGCGCTAGCGTGAAGCATGCGTTAGTACCGAGATAGAGAGAGGACATAGGGTATTGCGAATGTTTCTCTTTCTAACCGTCGGACGTTGCCGCTTACAGGCAGCTATATGTTTTCTCCGCTCTTTACATAAAATCTATGGTTTTACGGAACAAAGTTATCATTTAAATTTTTTTGCAATATGCTTCAGATATATAGTGCCAAAAAAAATTTAATTATCCTATGAACATCGATAAAGTTAAACAAAATTTTGAATATATGTTCTTCGTTATTTTGAATATATGTTATGGTCAGTCTTTGTCGCGACCTTGCTGCAAGCGGCAAGAGTTCATGAGGAAGGACCTTGTACAGGTTCAAAACTAGTCGTGCCATCTCGAAAAATATACGTGAGTTAAGCAGGTACATATTTAATTATATGTTAGAAATTACAAAAGACACAATAGATAAATAAATTATGCATATATTCATATTATTAATTACAATAATATACATAATGTAATTTAATACTACGCTTATATTTACTTTAGCGGGGAGGCAGACGAATGTAGTATTTTCACTTTGAAGCAATGATATTATACATCTCATCAGGAATAAGCAGTGAACCTATTGCCATATGCCAAATGCAAATGCAGCTATGAGCTATTACCGGGAATTTCTAATTAGAACCATGCAATAATATTTTTCCCGACATGGAGAAGTCCAATGCAGAATCTCAACTGTCGCGGTTTGCGACCATCAGACCAACAAGGTACTCGATATATTGAATTTGAAATACAAAACTCAGAAAAGATCTAGAATATTTAATTAGAAAGAAAGAAAGAAAATATGTTTATTTTGCGTGATATGCAGTTACATACAGTATAAAAAGACATACAAAAAGAGATAGAAAAACAAAAAACAATGCAAAATAAAAAGTACAATAAAATAACAATAAATTAAGATTATTATAAAAACTTTGGCCTGCGCTGCAACCGCGTGCACCGCAAAATTATTACAATACAATAATTTGTTTTAAATATGTTGTATCATCAAATCTAAAATTATTATATAATAGAAACATTGACCGATGCTAAGGTTTTGTAGCTATAAGCACTAGATGGCGACAGCAAATATATAGCAAGAACTCCCTTCAAAAAGTATATCATATCATAGCATAGCATTCATTCGTTGCGAACTCGCGTTTTTTTGGGTAGGGGTGAAATATTGTTTGTGAAATGCGTATTATTATCAGTTGTAACTGGTGAAGTGATTGTGATTGCGATATTTGCAATATTGCTCCCATTTATAACATTGGTTGACAGTACAATATTTTATATTTATGTAGCATTAAGCCATATTTACCGGTGCCCAGTTAGTTTGCTTAACAATGTCTTCTCAAAGAGACAACAGTATTGAAAATTTACTTGGCCTGGCGGAGTACCCATCAAGCTCTGGTAGGTATTCAAAAGGCATGAGAATAATGTATAGGTATTTTGTAAACCCCAATATGCATAGCTTCCATAACGAAGGCATCTATGAGTGTTATTGATTTTTTCAGACGGCTTAGCAGTGTTTTTAATCCTGCTGATTTTATTATTAGATAGGAAAGTACTAAACTATTTACTTTCGTAATGATTTTGGCCTAATAGGTTAAATATGAATACTAGGCCATTTACAACATAGTCTGATTAACTACATCAAAACTAACATCGTCAACGTCGTCATTTGTCGTTATTAACGACTTATTATATTACGTTAAAAACATGATCATTTTAAACAAATAGTGCAAGGGTAACTTAACTTAAATGTTTCTAGATTTAAACATTCAAAAATGAAAATAAATGAGAGCCTAGTTCCATACAGTCTTTGTAACTATTTATCTAAATTATAATATATTGTATTATATATTATAATTTAGATAAATTATTATACTTGTAGAATATTTATATGGTACTCCTGTTATATCACTATGGTTGCAACTATTTCTAGTTATAAGTAATTGTTTACAAACACATACATTGTGGGAAGGGTATGGTGAGTGGATCGCTCGCGCATTAGAGGCGACTATTTCAGTCATCAGAGCTGACAACACATTTGTGAAAATAAAATGTGATATTTTTTTCCTATAATAGACATTTTTGCCAATATAATAATAAATTTATGTATCTATGTTCTCAGAATTTATAGATTTAATCCATAAAAACTAAATGTGATTTGAAGAAATCACTACAAGAAAATTTGTAATTAAAAAAGTTTGCTAGTTGCAAAGTTTATGATGATTGGGTGGTGTAAGTTTGGAGCTATATACATGGGAATACAATATCATTTATTAATTCATACTTTCATTTTCATTTCTAAACATGTGGTAACATTTTTTAAAGTTCTTCACATTCTTTTCATTGCTTTCTCAAATTTGGTAGTAGATATCCTGGGCAATATAATTTGAAATAATATACAGTAGAACCTCTATAAGTCGAACATCGAGGGAGAAGCCAAAAAATTCGAGTTATAGAGTATTTGGCTTATGGAGAATTTCGACTTAGGCAGATTTTCATTTGACATAAAGAGCTTGAGATTCATTCTTACTAATTTTGAGTTAGAGGCGGAAATGAATAAAATTCAAGTTTAAAAACATTCTTAAAATAAAAATAATATGGTAATAAAAGAAGTCAGTAATTTGTTTGCTTTAGGCAATTCAGTTGTTCTCTATCTATAACAATATCTAAAGTGTAAAGAGCAGAAAATTCTTGTTCTTCAGAGTTGCTGGTTTGCTCCATAAAATTCAGTAAAGTATTCAATGCTGTTTTTGCCTCTATGATCTAAATCCATGGAGCACATACAGTATTATTCAAGTCTTCCATATCATCTAAATCATTAGTATCCATTTTGTGACCTACTGAATCAATAATTTCGTCATCAGATAATGTTCGGCCGCGATGTTCAATTTTCGTCTCAACACATTAGCATTGTTTACATTTGCATTACATTTGCATTAGCAGTCATGACTCCATCACTTCAAGTAACAAAGTCCTCAAAGGATATTTTTGATATTCACACACCACTATTCCATTCTGCTGGAGGTGAAATATCTTCAGTTTCTTATAAAATAAAAAATAATAAACCTGACACCAAGCACACAAGCACATGTTAAAATGAGTCATAAATTCCTTAAATGTTAATTCTATTCATTGTATACTCCTAAATTGTTTTCTAAGAAACAATGGTCTACTTACATTATCGGCAAATTCTTAGTCTGTAACTTTTTTCTTTGAACTGTAGAGATAATAAGTTTTAAATAATCGAGTTGTTGAAGTTGTAAGGTAAAACATTTTTACATTTGAGATACAGAGGATCAATTTAATTTTTGAGTTATGTAGGGAAAATACGTATGAAAATGGATTGCAGGGACTCTATGATTACTTCAACTAAGAGGGGGTTAAAATTTCGAGTAATAGAGGTTTTCGGGCTTAAATGGAAGGGAACAAAACATTTATTCAAGTTTTGGAGGTTTTTGACTTATCTTGTTCGACTTAGAGGTTCTACTGTAGTACGATTCCTTGCTAGGGTGTACTTCAATTCAAGAACAAAAAAACCTTCATAATCATGCTTTCAAACACCAAGCCTATATTAGAAAATCTAATAATAAGTTTAAAAAATCCATCAGTACCTGATATGGGTATCAAATCCCAGACCTCTTGATCAGCAATCACATTTATAATCATTCTACCAAACAAACTATTGTCATAATAGTATGATTTCATTACAATTATCATTATAACAATTTTATTCAATATAATGCATACCTTTGTAATGATTAAAAATATCCAGACATATAATCCAGACTTACTGTAAAGTTTTATAAGAATATGATTAAAAAAAGTGAGCAAGTTTTTAGGAAAACTCACACTATTATAATTAGTTACTATGATAAACAATATTGTATGTGTGAGAGTTCTGTGCCTTTATTTATTTGGCTCTTTGTGGCATGAACTATCACATCTGATATGGGCCAGTTAAGCTTATGAAAGTGTTAGAAGGACTACATATTGTTTATTTATTTAGGTAATTTATATGAAATTGAAAAAGTCAAGTTTTTCAATAAAATTATTGTGTTTAATTGTTTCAGATGATGAAAGTAATATTCCAACAGCTGCCCAGTCATGGCAGCAAATACAGTCAGAAGCACAGGCACAAAATTCAGTTGAAGTGATAAATGATGATGATGCGACTTTGCCAAACATGACGTCCTCAAGTGGTAAGATTTATTTAGTATTTCTATATCCTCACTAAACTGTACGAGTGCTTCTTTCTGTGGACACCCATCCCTAATTCATTTTCAAATATAATAGATACTACAGGTCATGCAATTAAATGTTCTTGCATTATGGTGATGTGCACGCTATGGAATAATTTTAGCTCAGGCTGCAAATTGGATACAGGTGTCAGTGGTGTGCAGAACCAACTCAGTAGTAAATGACTTGCATGTATTTACCACATCTTAATATGTGGTTTAAGTAGTAATCAGTAGCTTTCGTATTTATTTCATTGTCCTAAAAGATTTTTTGTTTCTGCAGACCTACTCCAGGAGCCTATACCAGGACCATCAGTAAGTGATCAGAGGAGGGATCAAACTCGAGGAGAACATAATTTATTTGGATCTGCAGTCAGTAACCCTGCAAGAGTTAGGTCTGTTGGAGTAAATGGGTAAATTTACTTACTACACATATATACACAATTATTGAAACACTTTTAACATTTGATGCAGTAACAATTTGTGAAATAACACCAAGGCTGTTGTGTTTTGTATCTCACTTCTAACAGCAAGATATTATATTTGTAGTTTGTTCTTTGCTCCAGATTGTACTTCACCACACAGTTGCCACTCTTAGCATTGGACTACCAGGGTATGGGTCTTCCGAACGAGCTTAAAATTCCAAGCAGTAAGGTTGGGCAGGCATTGTTTACTCCACCACTTGCTGAAGCATCTCGGTTTTTAAGCAAGTTTGAAAGCAAAGGGTTAAATAAAATGGTTGGCTGAGTTGGTTATAAACCATACCTTGAAAGTTTGGATAATTTTGTATCAATCCTTTAAACTTTACTCTATACATTGCACAATTTTTACAGTGAAAATAAAATGCACACGAATTATATGAATATTCTGATCAAATACATATGTTTACATTAGGTTACACATCAGGAAATCAATATTTTTCTCATTATGTAAATGATTAAATGAATTTTATGTATGTATTTCTACAGATTGATATCAAGATTGAGGGACTCTGCAATGGCCGAGTCACGCAGGAGAGTAGCAGAAGCAAGAAATTCACATCAGCAGACTCTCCAACAGTCTGCGCTGGGTATTGACGAAGTTAGACCTTTCCGGCCCAATCCGGTGTCGGAGTTGACTCGGCAGACTATACTGGCCCGCGTCAGAGCTTGGCATGAACCGGTTCCGGAGTTGCGCCAGCCACAACCGAGCTCCTCAGCCTCAGCTGACATGCAGAGCATAATGGCCTTTAAACGTCTCCGACGCTACGGTTATCGTTATGAACCTTTGGGTACATATCCCTTCTCTGTCTTTTTCATAATCGGTCGAGGGCGATGCTGACAGATATTCAAAGCTGTTCGGTTATCTAGTCCGACCACCATCAATGTTTCGGGTACGATCTCTGAGTCATTCGCCTTTGACCTTTCCTGTCATTACCAGTTTTTCAAAACATATCGATAGATGACAGGAATTAATTGACAAAATTATGATATCTTTGTATTATCTCTGTTGTATTTTCTTGATGTACAATAAAGAATAATTGTATTGTATTGTATATCTCTGAGTAATATCTCAAAAGATAATTGGTCCATTTAATTCACTGAAAATACCCACCCTTGGCTTAGCTGTTAATCTGTGCTTAAATAAAGTTAAGACATACCTTTTGGGATTTCAATGACATCAATTAGGTTTGGTCTTCAAATACAGTTAGAAACAAATATATCTGTATAGTGATTATGTTGTGCCTCTGAAAGTCAATTTTCAATTTAACACCTGTATTTTTTAATTCCATGACAAGATTCACCATTACTTTCGAGAGCGACATCCATGTTGACCCCGATGCCGCCCGCGCCCTCGTCCAATTTGATCAATAGGAGAAGCCAGCCAACATTGTCTTCAAATTTTCCAGAATACGACGCTAATATCCGTTTGTATACATATACTAAACAATTTTCTTCACTGCTCTCGTGAGTGGAAACAGATCCAATATGGTACAAAGGCAAATATGTTAAATTTGACAGTGTAATAATAATAAATGATCATTAGGTGAGTATAAAGTTAGATACTTACATATCTTTACGCCAAGTCTCTTACGGGGTAGGGAGAGAGCACGGAATGCCAATATCCCTATTCTTGCATACCTGCCGTGCTTCTTCCACATTCGTCAATCTCTTCATACATGCACGCGGGTTTCTGAAAGTATAAAGTTAGTTATGTTAATTTTCTGTAGGTTAAGTGTAGATAGAAATATAAGTACAGATACGAATATAATACTGTTCTAGATACCTGTTTTCATATATAACTGTTAAAAAGGGGTCCAGGAGCGATTGAAATTCGACCGTAATTAATTACAGTTTTCATTTTGTATGTTGTTGACGTTCTTAAGACCAAGAGTGTACTTCTGTAAATCTTTCCTCTATACTAGTGATTGGCTACTGACTGCTAGATGTCTAACATTGACAGTGGGTACGTAATTAGTTAATGTTGTATTTTAAATTAAATTTAAGATTTTTACAATAGCTATATACATCTTCTTATATATAAAATTCTCGTGTCACAATGTTCGTTCCCGTACTCCTCCGAAACGGCTTGACCGATTCTCATG
>DWJK01002072.1:0-15361 GCA_018248815.1 Croniades pieria auraria
GGAATAGGTGGTGAGCCTATTGCCATACACCGGGCACGGATCCAGACTCCGAGTCACTACTAAAAATTCTAAATTAGTAAAATCCAATAGTAACCGACCTGTAATTTAAGAGCCATTACCTCCCAATCGGCAGTCGCGCTTGCAACTACTCGACCAACGAGGCAGTTATATGAATATTAACATTGTTAACATTTATTGGCCTATGTCCAGCAGTGGCCTGAAATAGGCCGATAATAGTGATCGTGATGAATGTTAATAAAAAGTAATTGGTAAATCGTTGCAGTATACTACATTAATCTGTCTACCCTTTCGGGTATTATAGGCGTGATGTTGCGTGTTCTTACAAATACGCTCATATGTCCATATGCTCACATATCACTTTCATTTGAATACAGTCGTTTATTACAATGTTAAATATTATGTGCTTATGCTTATGTGACAATTCTTAAATATTATGTGCTTAGCTCGTTGAAAAGGTCATAATGCATAATACGTCACAAAATTTAAAAAAAAAGGATAATTTGAACAAAAATATAAACGGTTTTGCTGGATATTACAAAAATAGTTGACGATTTCGCTGAAGAGAGAAAAGCTTTTAAAGCGAGAAGCTCTCAACGCGGATTATTAAATTGGAAAGCGCAAAACATCTTGTTGTGGAGACGTAATGGAACTTAGTCATTTGGCGCTGTATTTATCCAGTTTGTACTTGGAAGATGACAACAAAAGCACGGAGAAATTGTATTTTAGTATTGACAATGAAGTATTAATAAAATTATTATTGATATAATAAGCCGAGAACAGAGTCCTATTACGCTAATTTAGAAAGAATCTTGTCCAGCGATGAATTGGAATAGTTTGATGATGAGGAATGTTGATGGGTGTATTGAAAATGTATCGTTATTTATAACGTCGTTTTAATATTTCCATCGAGCGAACATACATACATACTTATCTTCACGCCAGTTCCCTTATGAGGTAGTTAGAGAACACGGAGTGAAAAATATCCCTATCCTTGCATATCTGCCATGCTTCTTCCACATTCATAAATCTCTTCGTACATGTACGGCGGTTTACGAGACAATCGATAATTTTCCATCGAGCAAACAAATAAAATTAATTAAAAAAACAGATTAAAATTTCATATCTATAACATATTGAACAGCAATTTTGCGACAAAAACATAATAAATGTAGATCAATAGACTTGTTTTCGAAGAACAAAATAATCATAGGGACGGATCTTGTTAATATCACGCGTCTCGAATTTAGCAAAAAATGAGCTGTAATAAGATAATTTCTAAATATAATTAATTTAATCAGAAAGAAGTTTTGACTGCCTCGTTGGTTGAGTGGTTGCAAGCGCGACTGCCGATCGGGAGGTACTGGGTTCAAATCGCGAATTGGGTACTATTGGAATTTTCCAATTTAGAATTTATAGTGCCTAGTGACTCGGAGTCTGGATCTGTGCCCGGTGTATTCCATGGGACTATTCCATGAGACTTAAATGTAACTGGTATAGTGGGGGAGTGTACTACACTCCTCTACCTACCCCTTCAGGGATTACAGGCGTGATGTTACGTTAGTTACAAACAAAACTTTTTGCACTTATAATTTCCCATCCGTAAACAAAAAAAATATTTAACATAATTTTCATTTTGAAGAACGTAATAACTGAATTGTTTCTCCCGAGCAAAACCGTAACATGTTTTCTTAATGTTCCCATTATAAGTTTAAGAAACATTATCAACTATAACTGGAAACTTCGATAAGCTCGCAGAAACTTTCCCTGACAAGTTTAGACGCAGCATTACGACATAGAATCTTTTATTCCCACCAAATCCTGATTCCCGATAACAGCAATAAACAGAAACTTGGAAACTCGGGTAAGTGTGGGCGCGCAGTGTTCTACGGAATCGTCCCTTCAAGTATTTATGGACATATATAGAGGAGCAGTGAAAGGTAACATGTCCATAATATGAATGTTTTGCACAGAAACATCATTGGGTCAAGTAAAAGTCTTTTATAACTGGAACTTTAAGTTGGGTTTTTTTTGTATAATCGAAATAAGCTAATATTATTATTTCGAGACGAATAAAAACGATATGATCACTTATATTAAATATTAATAGTTATATTTACATCAATAAATATATTCTTTTTATTAATACAGGACAGGGCGCGATGGCGCTCATTGGGGAGGCCCATGTCCAGCAGTGGACTGAGAAAGGCTGATGATGATGATGAAGAACACTGGGACTCTTTCCACGTAGCTTATAAAATCAAACCCCAATAGATAGATATTGATACTTATAATTATACTCAATATAAATATTGCCGGTAACTTTTAATGAAAAATGAAAATAAAATATTTTTACCATTGAGCACTTCTAATAAAACTATTCTTGACTGTTACAAGGTACACAAGAAAAATACAGCTCTAGATCATATCCCAATTCGAGATCCTGCGTTAAAATCTGACGGAATCTTAAGTCCTTTTTCGGGGAAAGACGGACGAGTTCAATAAATTGGAGGGTGACTCTTTTGGGGTGGCCATGTAGCGCTAAATTGCTCTATACTCTACCGTAATATAGAGTCTTCGATGGTACTTATGGATCTAATCACGGTAGAGAAAGGAAATAGTTTGGTTTGAGGTAGCGTCGAAATTGTGAATGTAATCAGGTGCTCGTAAGAATTGTTGGCTTGTCTCTTGTTTTGTTTCTTACTGTATCTATTTTTAGTCATTATTACTATATTAGTGTACTCATACATAAATATATGATATTACGATGCCTGTATACAGTTCTTGTTTTAAAAGTGTTATCATTTGAGAAGGTTTAAGAATCTTTGCACATTCTCGCATTACGTTTAATAATCGACCCATTTGTCATTCCACTGTTGGAACACGGATCTCCTCTCACATTGAGAGGATTAAGGCCATAGTCTGCCACGCTGGCCAAGTGCGGCTTGGCAGACATGTCAATTATAAGTTAGGTGAATTGGTCGATTATTATTATGATTATAATTATAATTGACATAAAACTGGATATTCACTGAATTCCTAAGTCCATGTTTGTATACGGCGCACTAAGCTGGAAGGTTTCATTTTCTAACATTTTAAATCAATCAAGCTAACTTAAGACGCGATTGTTTGATTCTACTCGTAAATAGTTTCTGTCGTTATTAGTCATTTAGATTTCACAATTTTTTTGCTGATTTTCAAGTCGCCGATTTCGTCTTCAAAGGAAAAATATTCTTTCCCCTTTCTTCACCACTGGCACATATTTCCTGAATTATCAATACCTAAGTTTTTCTCATGATGTTCAAGCTCTGAAATAAACCGCAGTAGATAACAAAAGGCTTCAACTTTAGCAAGTGGAGCTTGAAGTCTAATGTCCAAACTACGACAAAAACAACGTCGGAAAACGCATGATATTCTAACCACCAATACATTCAGTATCATATTTAGTTTATTTTAAAAGCAACTTTAACAATTATACATTCACCTCATACCAAGAAAAACTCGATTCCAGTCAACAGTACCGACACTAGAGCCATAGATAGATTTGCATTTAACTGAGTAACAAATATGTTAGGCTGAACATTCTAGTATGTTCAACTTATCTGATAACTATAATTTTTAAGCCTCATTGATCATCAGCCAGCTTAAGTTCGCTGCCGGACATAGGTCTTCATTGAATTCCTACTTTGGCCATGCGGGTTGGGGACGTAATTGTAATAATATTAAAGTAACGAAGAAAATAGAGAGATATGGTGTTAAAGTCAGTCCATGTTGACATGTCACGTGTTGTACAAGTGCCCTCTCCCTGTGCAGTAAATCAACAATTCACACCGAAGGTGACAACTTTTACTTTGCGCCCACGCTCGGAGGGGATAGCAATTTGTTATCCCGAATCGGTCTGCGCCGGTTTATGGGAGTCGAGTGTACTTGTCGCTTTTAGAGGAATTTCTTCTTGAAAGTTGACTTTTGAAAGTGTTTGATTTATTGTTCTATGCAAAATTCTCAGTGTCGCTAGGAGCACGTTCACTGTTTCTTGCTCTTCCATACATTCTACATATTTCTGCTCTGTTCTGTACTTTTCTTTAAGAGTCTTTCGCCTCAGTTTATTTGGAAAGATTTTTCAGCTACCAGTACTTGTTAACCTAATAACTGTCTCGTACCATGCCATTCTATGTACTAAGTACATAATTATAAGAAACGGTTATAAATAGTCACTATAGATCTGCAGTTATTAAAAATAATTTGTTTTCTTTGTTTTTCAAATGTGAAATAAAATTTTTCCCGTTATCCGAAAATGCGGTAACGCCATCTATCATCTGACTCTAACGCTGCTACTGTCATATTGCACATGCAAATCCATATCTTATTCCACTCCCATAGAATATTTTAATTTTACTTGAATAACTCCAAAAAGCCATTATTAAATTATACATGGTTTCGGTTGAATTACTAAAAGTCCCGTTTTATTTGTCATCTATAGTACAGAACACACATAATGTATGACTTCTGTGATTCAAGCTGCAGTTGAGGACGATAAGTCAAGTTGGGTACTACTTGATTTATGTATACCTATATATCGCACAAAACTCAATAATGCTCCCACCTCCTAATCCTCCCAGTAGATGACTAAAATGTCCGCCATACACAAATAAAGCCGACATAATCGCCTTAAAGCGATCCATACATTCAATTAAACCTCCTTGGGCTTAGCGCCGAATTCCCTTGGTTTCCAAGCCTCTTGCTTGCGAACCGTTGGTAAGGAGGTTTTTCAATAAAATATTAACGCAGCTCTGGTTTGAGAGGGCGAGTTTTGTTACGTTCAGGTAATATGATACGACTGCGACACGACTACGATCGGACTTAGTTCGTCTTCAACGACATAAACAGAATTTGATTGTTCGCAATGCTTACAGGAAGTTAAACTGTGGAGAAATATGCGGAATGTGGCAAAACCTTTTTCTGTATTTTTTTATTTCCTATAATTGATTTTAATCCTTTTCATAAAAGACTCGGATTTCTCGGAAGCTGATACCGAAGCTATACCTATCTAAGTAAGGGAAGATTGAAATTTTACGTGGTTCGGTTATATTTGGACTATTCATAAAAGTTGATATATTCAATGCTGTTTTAATGGCAATGACCGTTTTAACAACCTAGTGATGAACATTGCTATTGTTGTATGTTTAAAAACCTGGAACTAAAAATTTCATCTCCTTTAATTTTTCTGCATATTTTTTCTTGCCTGTGTCCAAATCGGGATCGTGTGGCGAAAATGGATTTTTGGTTAAGGGGTCTGGATAGGATTAGCCGCATACTTATCCCGGCATTCCCGGGAAGAGAGAGTGAGAGGCGAGTTTATTGTAACAATTGTGAATGTGCGGTTGGGAACAGTTGATTGTACCTATTACTGTATAAAGTATATTATACTTTATGTCACTGACATAAGGTTCATTTTCTTTTGCAAAGTGTTAATAATTGCGATTGTTTTTAAGTACCACTTTTATTAAAGGTGCTTCGGAGTTTCTTCTTCTCTCTACATGTCACTTCATTGTCCATATAATACTTCGTACCTGCCTTTAAAGTGAGGACGTAAGTTATTGCTAGTAGTCTTCTACACTTCCTTTAAGTTACCTTAAAGGAAGTGTAGAAGAATTGACCCCCATTAAAATATGGCTGTTAGTTTCTATGGTATTACGTGATTTAAAGTTAACAAATTCATTTCGACGGAATATAATTTTCCATTTTCTAAAATTATATTTCTAGTTTCATTAAAGGCTATATTTTTGTAATGTTTTATGTACCAACCGATTGAATCAGTTTTGGATGGCTGATTTTAATCTTCGATAATTCAATTTTCTCCCAACCGTTAATTTACAGTTCACAATTTTGTTGTTGATGATGATTATCATCACTGTCATCATCACCTTTATTTACATTATCGTTAATGTCACTATCATTAGTATCATCCCTAACCCTTTTAACACATCAAATGAGTTGATATCTTTGCGGACTATAGTACGTATTTGGTGATACTAAAATCTATGGCAATATTTAGCAACAGAAATACGTGTTACACTGTTTTTCTCGTGATAGAATTCTTGTACTATTTCGTTACTGCCAAATTATTATTACTTATTTCTGGGCACTAAGTATAACTTTTCAAATTTTTTTTCTTGTACAATAGACTCATCTGCTTCACTAAGCGAGTACTTAACATGTTATATGCGAGATAATATTACTAGTACCGAATTATCAGTTGAGTTTTCTCACCCATTGTTAACGTGTTCTAACACGAGGCCATTAGTTCTAATGAATACGTTGTTTTCTACTCATTATTTCTCGCTTCTCTTTTGTATTGAACATAACTTTTACAGGGAATACTTAATATTACTGCTTTTCTTTATACCTATCATTTGCTGAACAATGTGTTAATTAATGCGATTATTAAAACTACTTAATTTACTTACATGCTCTTTGCCTGCCCCGTGTGGGACCTGGGGTGAAGTTATGTATTTGTTACATTTACATCATCTTACCTTACATCTGTTATTTGGATGTTACTCCTTTTTAAGACAGGACTTTTTTATTATATTATGTTTATTTGCTATTTGTCTTTCTAACGATATCTAAATGTTAACTTGATTCGATATATTTCGTTCCTCTAATAAATTTGATTTCTGAATTTCGACGCATACCTAACACCGTACTTCCTCTTACAAATATGATATATTTTCGCCCATTTTAATTCCATGTGACCAAAGTACCCTTTGTTGGTATTCACGGCGTGCAGCGGATGATTTAAGCGTATTTGGCGCTGTGATAAATTTTATGAGTGTTTCAAGCGAAAATGTTAGTTTCCACGGTCCAATGTTTTTATAACGACCATGGAATTTTGTTTTACAATTTGTTGTTATGTTATAAAAATATTTTATGGTCATAAAATGAAGAATAGTGTACTTTCATAAATGGAATATCCATTAATGTGTAATAAATCAATTTTTGTAATTTTTTCTTATTTATTATTATTATTATATGTAATTTATATTTGCGTGTATATATTCTTATGCACGTATTTAATGATGACTAGCTAACGATAGCTTTGAAAAATCATTAATAATTATTATTATACATTTCTGTTTATTTAATTATCGCAATGAATCAATGGATCGCTATTTTAGCGTCATATGACAACGATAACGCTTTCACGAAAACCTTTAAAGTAATTTTAACATCTTCAACCAACCCATACATACGAGTACATATATTCACGCTAACTCCCTTACAGGGAATCCAACTCAACTCAAATGCGTCTTAGACCATTCATTTTTCCCTCATTATTCTATCCGAGTAAAACAGAACCACATTTTATAAAGGCTAGTAAAATATAGACGTTAAGATCCGTTTTGACCGCGCCACCAGCGGCCCCAATACAAGCGCGCTCACCCCTTCTAATGCAATAAAAGAACCCTCAATGGGCATGCGTTCGTGCGTGTTGGTATGTACACACATCTATATTTATGTATGGTAATGAACTAACTAGAACGGATGACCGTTAGTGGCGAATTTTCTAGAATGTTGCCATGTTAGAAAAGCATGTCAACCTGTTAGTCGATTTATTTATTCTATTATTTACTTGTGAGTTTACTAACGGTTGATATATTTGAAAAGTGAGAGGAAGATAGGACCGATATAATTTAAACGTGCGAGTGTACTAAGTGTAGTACACTCGCACGCAGAGGAGTGCCTCTGCCTACCCCTTCGGGGATTACGGACGTGATGTTACGTTTTTTTTTATATTTATAGTAAATGTTTAATTATATATCATCATAGTAGGATCCTCATGAGGTTCACATATACGAGTAAATACATATTTATCTAAGCATAACTAACATCTTTGTTTTAAACAAACGAATAGGGTTTAGTGGTAGAACAAAATGAATAAAAACTTCACGAGTTTTCTTTACTTCGATATACGGACCGATTCCAACAATATGACCTTAAATGTCTAATACGTAAAGAATCATATTAATATGTACCTTATAATAGCCTTCGGGAGACTTATCGATGTATAACTCAGTTGTCCACTCATAATAGCCGGTAGTATCTAGCGGGAATCACGAGATTAGTTCTGATCAAACATTAGTAGCGTCTCGGATTAGTTAGGAGTATTTACGAGCCACCATCCGTCTCAGTAACGGCCGCACCTAAATTAGATAATAGACGAATTTAGTCTACGCACTGGAGTATGTGTTATATCTAGTGGAGTAATCAGATATTCATAGTATATATACCATTCTATCTACCAATCTATTTATCAATCTATCTACCAATCTATTTACCACTCTATCTACCGATCTGTCTACCGATCTGTTTATCGATCTATCTACCGATCTGTCTACCGATCTGTCTATCGATCTGTCTACCGATTTGTCTATCGATCTGTCTACTGATCTGTCTACCGATCTGACTTCTGATCTTCCTAACGATCTGTCTACCGATCTGTCTGCCGATCTATCTACCAATCTAAGTACTAATATACCTACCGATATATTTACAAATCGATCTACTAATCTATCTACAAATATGTATATCTATGTGTCTAGTAGCTTTAACGCAAAACTACGTTAAAGAATAATTTTAACAACTCCCTTACCACTTAAACTATAATTAATTTCAATTAAATGATGGGTTGATTCATTGAACCACTGCGTTAGTGAACCCGACGGTTGTACAGTAGTTGTGGGTTCGATTTCTACACAGAAAAGTTTTAATGAGCGCTAGGGTTTTTTCTGTCTGTCAGTATGTTAACGTGAGTCAAATGGTACATATATGTCGGAGACGGTCATTAGAATGGTCATTGAACGTATCGAAGATAGTCATTAATACAGACGTTAAACGATTGGCGGAGACGGTCATTAGTACAGATATTAAACAAAACGCAGTACTATAACCGGTGGCACCATCGTAATGTCAATACTTGGCTAACTTCATGCTATAACAGAGTCTAGCTGGCAGGGGAGATGTTGGATGAAGACTGACTTTCTTTCCAGCCGTCGAACAGAGTAGATCCTTCACACTAGGAACTGTTACTCGTTTCGTTTGTCCAGTGTGTTAGTGTTCTCTATAGACAGGCTAATCTATCAGGCTTCAATAACAAGGGATTATGGTGTGGAGTGATTATACTGTTCCTCTTTGTTCGATTACCGACATACTCGCCCAGACTGTTTTACAAGGGTGCAAATAACACCACCGATCCTACGTATCCGATATATGTATATAATTATGTGTATAAATACTCACGAAACATTTAACTGTAAAATAAAGTTATATTTTTAAATAACATAAATAAAATCAAAGTGTATTAAGAAATATGTTTTGGCATTTTACCAACTGTTTGATTACCATGGTAAAAATTTAAAAACCTGCTGTTAATATTCTTTTAACATAGACGTGCACTAGAATAAAAATATGCTTATAAAAGATTATATGGCAGATATAGAATACAGATTCAACAAAACAAAAGAGTCCCTGAAGATTTCTTGCGCCAAATCTTTTAGGATTTTCTAATGAGCTTTCAAACACAGAACATCATTATCAACACAGACAATAAAGCTAAAGGGACGTGGGATGAAAAGGGTTATCTCCAAACAAAATGTTTTCGAATAAAAGTCAAACGTCTTTGTAACACACCCCAGATACAAAAACCCGTTATTAATGTGAACAAAAAGTCCGAACTTGTCAATTTCATGACTTTTTTTTTAAATTTTTATCATTTCATCTGCGGTTCTCGAAAACAAAACATTGTACTTAAGAACAACATAATCACAACATACTTTTAGAAATTTTCTAAACCCTTTTTAATGACTTGAGTAATCACTTATTCATGATAAAGCACCCTTCAATTTATCTATCGCATGACTGTTAGTTGATTCTAAAAATATGATTAAACAACATACGTGTTTAACAAACTATTAACTTGATTTAAAAACTCACCAAACCAACTTCCCATTCTCATTAAATCTAAATAAACACGGAGAATTTATAAACGATACAAATTGTCTATTTTTTGCACAAATCGGAAATTCCTTTCGCGTTCATTACACGCGATTTTATCTATAAAAACGTCAGCGCTGTGCCCTTGTGAATAGCATGGTGATTTTTCAGACCTGAAACGATCTGAATTGTTGTTTACAATTCAAACAAGACATATTGCATAACTGTTTCTCGATAAATGCATATATTTTTACTGTTTCCTTCGTAGCAGCAAACAGAAATCCAGTCTGTTTGCGAGGAAACGAAATGTTACAAACGTTGTTAGTTTTTAGTCGAAATTATAGATTGTGAAATACTTATCATTATAAATATTCTAGCTTCGATATGTGTAGTGCATATGGTGTCCATGTAATGGCTGACTGTCACTGAGGTGACTATTTTTAAGAACAGTATTTCGCACTCGGCCAGTCACGAATAGAACGGATACTAATACTAACTACACTGAGGTTAGTAGTTCTATTATTCCATTACTAAACAATACTAACCACAACGGTTCTTAGGAAAATTTAATATTAACCAAAGTCATTGACGACAACTGTTTCATTCAATATATATGCCAGTTATCCAAGGTTGGCAGCGGTCACATATTACTGTCGCCTGCTCTCTGCCACTCACTTCAAATAATAAATAAAGTAGAACAACGCCTGAAAAGCTGCAACCAGAAAAAAACCCAAGTTATTCGCAAATCGTAAGAAGTCTAATTTAGATAAAAAACAATTGAAACCTAAATTGATTTAAAACACAAATGGCACCAATAACGTTGATAGAGTTAGCTACGCTAATTGTTCGGTTACGATATATTTAAAATCGATGTGCGACATTTAAAACATAGTGTATTTTAACAGCTACAACTCGTTAAAAAAACAAGGTGGGAATTGCTGAAAAACAAAATCTGTGAACGTGAAAGAGTGCGCTTTTATTGTGAGTTTTAATTGTGAACGATGAACGCACTGGTAGATCGAAAAGTGAGTTTATTCGTTCATTCCATTCAAGTTGTTTTCGTCAGTGTGAATAATGTACTGGGTATACAGGAATAAAATCCTGGACAAGATTCGTGAACAAGATTTTTTTAAATGTAGATATAGGCGCCCGTTTGACTGCAATCTCACCTGTTTGAAAGAGAGATGTAGCCTAGGATGTAGCAAGCTCGCCTAAAAAGTGCCTATACACTACAAATACATAAATGTATATAGAATATGGATCTAATTGATTGAGAACAATATTCTTATATCTAGAACATAAAATCGCACGATTTTCTTCCTCCTTGAAAGAATCATAAAAATAGCAACTCGAATTCCACCCTAATCCGAAGTGAAAATATTCAAGTTCATTATATCTCTCCATTCACTGTTATTCGTTCAAAATCATTCAAGTATTTCGTTCGTTACGCGTAAAGATTATCTCATTTTTCCATTCAACGCGCGATAGCTCACACATTATCTAACCAGATTGAAAAATTAATGAGCTGTGTGTACGTTCACTGGGGAATGAGTATCTTTGAGCTTCAGATGCAGTGAGGCCGTGTTACGTTGGAATAAGGTTCAAATTGGCACGCTTCGGAGCTGCAGTCGCTTCACCGTTCCGTTCGGGCGTAAAGTAACGAATTTATAACGTTCGATCGTACGGTGGGTAACGCAAGTTGAAACGAGAGTGTAAAATTACATTGATATTTACAATAGCGTTTTCAAATGTGAACGTGATCGTCATCACCCTCATTATTGCTCTCTTTCACTTACTACTGGATATAGATTAACCTTAATAAACACCACTCAGTTTTATACTTAGTATGGCAAATCCAAGCGATAGATGACGTATATACTCGTATGTAAGCCACTGATTTCATAAAACCATTTTACATTAAAAGTATATAAACTGTACTTTCTTCATGGTACTTTAGTTTTGTCGTGTTACTAGAATTTATCACTGTACTATATTTTAAAACGAGCTGGTACAAAATATTAAGCTACTTAAAACTAGCTTAAATAACTATTACCAAGACGCAACAACGAAGTCCTGGAACGATGAAACTTAAGCTTGAACACAAACGAAGTAACGTCTTATATTGAGCTCAATAAAAATATTTTAAAACGAAGTTTGTGTGTGACTTGGAACACTTTATTACCACTATTATATGGTGGCATAAAAACGCTTGTTCAAGAAAATGGGAATTTAATGAGATAGACAGCGACAATTGATACAAGAGTTAGTATAGATGATGTTTAAAATCTTGTTTGACGTGGGTTAGTGAACTTTGTGTGAGTATGGTCGTTACGAAATGGTTATTGCAATTTGATAGTGAATAGGGTTCCAACCAACATTCCGCCTGTTGCTGATCTAAAGCGGATATATCGTAGCCAACCTCAAAACACAGTGAACCCGCTGTCAATGACAGCAAACACATTTCAGCGATGCTGCGCTCGTAGAAGTAAACTAGAAATAGATTGCTACGCTGCTACGAAGCGTAGCCGATACGCGTGTAGTACACGTTCGGAATAGATAACCGAGTAGAGTGTAAATTCTTAATATCCACTTGCGTAGCTGATCTGGGAAATGTAAACTACGGCGTTTGTGCGCTACGTGGCAAATATTGACACCGGAAATACGAGTAGTTACGACTACATAAGTATCAAAGGTGTATTATTTTTTTGTCACTGCGTACTTCGTCACGATATACGAGTGATGATATACGCGAAGTGACTAGCAATGGGCGATATTTAAGAACTAAAGTTAGATTTCAGTGGCGTACTATTGAGGAGGCCAATGTTTAGAACTGGATACTTCGTTATACTCTCGATAGCGTCACAGTTGTAAAAATTTTAACTATGTATGTATTCGACTTTTATGCTTTGGTAGTGCTAGTGAAAACAAAGCCATTTTACTAATGTCTAGGCCATTGGAATTTCGAATTTTATTACGCTCCTAAACCGACCATTGTAAAAATTTTATGTGTTTTTACAATTTACACCTACATAAAACCATTGGTATAGTTTATGTTTAGTGTGAGTACTTCATAATATACTTCAATAAACATTTGACTTATAATGTTAATAATCAATTTCTGCACAGTGGGAAAACCGGTTAAATATTATAATAAACGGTGTTACGTACAAAAAATGTGTACAACATTATGTTCTTGCGGTAAGAGTAATTTATGTTTTGTAAGCTTAAATAGTCTATTGTTCATTCTATTATCATTACACAAATCATGGCATTGGGTTTCGACAGGGTCCCCTGAGCTTGGTTAGATTTGTTCACACATTATTCTCTTTAAGAAGTTGTAGGTCACCTAAATAGTATCGTATCTGGAACCACGCCTCGATCTATTGGAATAGATTGTGAGAATTTCTATTATCCTACTCATAGGTGGCGGCGTCTTCTTATTTTAAGAATGATTTATCCTAAATTTTAACTAATTTATCGGCGGCCAAAATCACCTCTGATTTATTCCACCTTGCTTTTAGGTGCTCAAACTTAATCGAGAGACATATTGCGCAAAGGTATGGACCAATTTTCGTGGTTCATCTTTTCCATAATTTTATTCTTCTATTTCTGAGGCGACCCGTGTCTTATGGTATAACGATAAAAGGGTTGATGATAATTTTATCCGCGCGACGAGCTAAGGGCGTTGTCCATGGTTATTAGTCCAATATAATAAAAATATTGTGAGACGAGTCACACAAGACTGACTTATTCCTAATGAGATCGGATCTAGTTAGTAGTTAGTAGGATCGGTGCTATAATGCTTTGTCATGGTTAAAATTGTACCGGTTTAACTCACGTACGTTTTTCGGGATGGCCCAACTAGTCTCAGTCGCGACCTCGCTGCAATCGGCGGGAGCTCAAGAGAAAGGACCTCCGTCAGGTCCAAAACTAGTACGTTGCTCATAAAACATTTAATAGCAAAATAATTTGTCAATTTTTAACATAAATATGTGCGCGTATATTAATACTTTTTGCCTCGTTGGTCTAGAAATTGCGAGCGCGACTGCCGATCGGAAGGTCCTGGTTTTAAATCTCCCGTTGGGTACTAATCAATTTTTCTAATTTCGGATTTCTAGTAGTGATTCGGAGTCTGGATATGTGCCTGGTGTATGGCAATAGGCTCACCATATATTCCAGGGTACGTAAACGTAACTAGTAAAACCTGGGAGATTCGACGATCACAGGTGTGATGTTACGTTTTTTTTTTAATATATCTTTCTTACCTATAATAATATTTAATAAACAATAATGGTTATTTGGTCTATTAAATTTTCTCTAATTATGATTACTAATAACAATTTGGGACACTACACACGCCTGTC
Organism: Croniades pieria auraria; assembly: GCA_018248815.1. Taxonomy (NCBI): domain Eukaryota; kingdom Metazoa; phylum Arthropoda; class Insecta; order Lepidoptera; family Hesperiidae; genus Croniades; species Croniades pieria. The sequence continues at coordinate 14,376 of DWJK01002072.1, forward strand.
TGACCACAGATTAGGCAAGACCTTTGCTGTGGTTACCAGACAATTAATGACACATATACTTATAATTTCTAAACCCTTACTTATATAGATAATTTGACATAGAGGCACAAAAAATACTCGAACTTATTGCGCTGTATTTATTCTGAGCGGGACCCGAACTCACTAATCCCGGTTAAGTAGTCAGGGCGATCCAATCACTTCACCATTAGGCGTGACACTTCCTTAGATCGCTGTACCTCAAACCTTTGCATGTCTCTAGCAATATTTATCCTTTCTATTAAATATACGTTACTGCACAATAGTGACATTTATTGCTAATTATAGGAAAAATGGACACGTTTTCAGACTTATTAAGAAATCCTATTTATCATGGCGTCCAAGTTCCGAGACATTGTGCTCTTTGACTTGACTTGACTTGACTTGAGACTTGTCCCGAGACTTTAAAATGCTAAAATTTGCATCGGAACAATTTTGAAAACAAAGATAAACTAATATCCAAAAAGATAACATCCAACATGACACATGGTAATGTTTTTCTGTGAAGAATCAGCTCATGTTAAAGCTAATACCCATATGAAAACAGCAGTCACGTTTGGTCAATAGGACCACAGTACAATTTTGGTTCATTTGATTATAAAATAAATTGCCTACTCCGAACGTCTACCGGCCCAAGTATATATGGATTTGAGTACTTAAGCTTATCATCATCATCTACATCATCATCATCAGCCTACTTCCGTCCATTTCTGTACATAGGCCTCTCCAATAGCACGTCACAGAGCTCGATCTTCAGCTCTTCGTAAAGTCTATGATTAAATATAAACACTTTTTATATAGTTCACCGAATTCACAATACTGAATGCGCCCAGCAGGTGAATCTGGTGTTCCTATTAGAAACGTAACATGACGCCTGTAATCCCGAAGAGATAGGCAGAGGAATGTAGTACACTCCCACGTTTCACCAGTTACGTTTGAGTCTCATGGAA
>DWJK01002073.1:0-15360 GCA_018248815.1 Croniades pieria auraria
CTACTAAATAGTCCGAACAAAGTCTAAACATTTGGTTTGGATAGGTGAGCCCGTTCTTGAGTTATAAAATTACAACGTAAAGTGGCATTGATTTTATGTATATAGATGAAGATGAAGATGATTAAACGAGGCTGAACATACAAGCAGCAGTCTAATATTAGGTATTATGATAGGTACTCAAGGTAGTTGAGTAAAATTAAATACTTATTGGTAACCATGACAAAGTAAGCTAGAAGTGGAAAATATTGGTGTTTTTAGTCTTGCGTGAAATGACGACAATGACTAAATTGAAACTGGTCTAGACTGGTATTATGTTATTTTGTAAATACTGAAATAATGTACCGATTCTAATTTAGTTAGTCACGTCATACAAAAAATAATACCGTATTAAAATATTTTCATCGCTAGTTCATAGATAAATTTAAACGTTAAACTATTTGGTTCAATTACACTATGGCGCAACTTGTTGTGCGAACGGTTGGGGTTCGATTCGCCGGTTGTCTAAAACGTATAAAGCTGTATACGCATTTCAGTTTTGTATCTCACCTATCTCACCACGCAATGCACTTTAAATATATGGCTTTAAATAAGAAAAGTTATTTATGATACATTTGCCACTAATATCTGTAAATTTGTTGAATGTTATGTGTTTAGGTATACGACTGTTAAAAGCAATACTTTGTTCTACGATACCGTGACCCAAAACGATATGCCTAAAGTAAAATCACTGTCATTCTAATTACCGACCTAGTTGCGAACCAAACAATACTGATTCCAAAGTAAACGCATTTAAATTTCAAATTGGTCTAAGTATGCAACCTTGTGGCACTCCGACTCGAGTCGTCAGTGCGCTAAGGTACATCCTTCGAAAACTGTCCATTCTAAATTATTAGAATTTAAAATATGCTGTTTAATAAACTGCGATAATTTAATGTGCAAGTTTATAGATTACTTTTTCTATTATATGCTTCACTACTATGAATATGTCACTCAGAAGCCTCAGAACGTGCCCTCAGTACATACGAGCATGCTCATTTCATAATATGAACTATTTTTTAAGTTGATTTCAGTAGTAGCACGGAGTTTGTGACCGGTACATGATAACAATTTTACCCGCTTTTACATGAAGCTTAAACTGATGAGGTGTTATGTTATGAACGATTTTAATGATTTCTACGTATTATATTTCATATATACTAGCTAGTTATTCCAACACCTTTAGAAAACATAACCGTTACTCCAGAAATAGAAGTAAAACACCATTAATCGCATATTCATCCAATCTCGAGGTATCGCACGCGGGCTACATAAAATCCCAAGCCAGCATATTGGATCTGCTCCGAATAGCCAACCCGAAGGTTGTCAACTCGTTAAAACTGAGAGAATTTCTGATAGAACTGTCTGTCCGCTTTTCGATTTTGTGTACTCTATTTGTTGTTTATGTTTATCAAATGTAGGATGTGCTGGAAATATACTGTCGATAGAGTTTCACAGCGAAATCTAATTATATCAAAACCTTGTATTTTCTAGTTTATCTTGTAACCTTCATAAGCTTTTATGATATTCACGAAATTGATTGTTTCAGAAATCATCCGACTTCGTATACCTATGTACATATGTATATACGTTAACATATGCGGTTTTAATATACAGTTTTACACGGATTTATTAAGACGCTCCAATATGTTTAATTATAATATGCCTCTCCTATCAAGTTCAGGTTTGCTTGATGAAACCGGTCCAAACTGGTTGCGCTTGTGAAGTAAAACCGCGAATCAGAGCTAGTTCCGTATTGAGTAACGATTCACTCCGCGTCTCAAGGATCCATCTTTATTTATAGGTAACATACGCTTACATATGTAGCCTGAATGATTTAATCGATATCTGTTTTATAACAACGCGATAGAGTTCAATATCAATTGAAACGGCGACTGCAAACGCATTCGTATCTGGCACTGAAGCGTTATCTGATGTATTAATTTTATCAAGTTTGATAAGTTTAGTAATAGAATTAGGGTATTTCCTTGAGCTGTTATCAACTGGGTTTCTGCCTACACATGCGGCTACGTACACACATATAGTACCTGTGTAACTAACTCCGCTACCAGATTCCATCATCATATAAAACTTGTTATAATATTGTCTATATTAAGAACCAGTTTCAGAGATTCCGTGGGCCGTAGATAAGTTATATTGATTTTTAATAAGTGTTGGCGTAAAAGACTCAATGTGCAAGGAATACAGAACAGAACAGAATGTTTAATAGCGAGAAAAATTACAAGATAGTTCAATTATAGGTCATTCTGTTTAGTCAACAGCCACTTTTGTTGGCTATAATTCAAAATGTGACATAGACGATTACGTACATTCCCATTCCGGTCACACTCGAGGCCAGCAACATAAGCGTTCGTGTAACAGGTGTAAGTAGTGAAAATTATACGGCACATGTCAACGATTGTATTATTTACGGTGGAAATTATACAGTAGAAGATAATAGGTCGAAAGTGCCTATCCTGCGATAGCTTGATATTTGCCTTAAACTGTGTTCAATGCCATTAGAACGGTAACGAATAATTTATATTTTGAATGGCGGTCGGTATACAACAATTTTGTGTAGAATCATCGTTATAAATCTTGTTGGCCTAGCTTCGCTCTCGTAAACTGTTGTTTCGAACCGTCCACAAGAACCTTCGGTAATTTTGTAGCGTGTTGTTGAGTAAAGGAATTTTGCTTATTGATCTGTTTACAAATCAGAAAAAAGAATTTAATGATGATTTGAATGAGGCTTAAAAGTAAAGCTGCAATCCAATTAATCCAACTCGTGTGTGCATTAAAACAAAAAAATAATGACAACGCAAAGTATCAAACATCTCATGCGTTCAAACGAGCGTTACAAATATCGATAGCTTCAAAACGGCTATCAATTTGGAAAAATCAATGATGTGTTAATGATTGAGCGTGTGCAATCATTAGATTGATTCGTTATTTAAGAGTGGTTCGCGTTCATTTGCCGTTTTAATATCGAAACGCATCGGAAAAATGATATATCATAACCGCGAAATGATTTCGTGTTAGCAATCAATGTAAAATGTGAATATGCTAATATAAGGGGAATTTATTGAGAATTTAAAATGAAGACCAATATGCCTCAGACACGATTTACGGCTTTTAGATGTAACGGGATGTAAAAATGTAAACGGCCATACGTCTATGGCAGCAATAACTTAATGTGAATCAAAAGGGGCTTGTCTATGGAACGATGGTTTTGTATCATTGAACCGATGGTGTTGTTTATGGATAAAATTTAAATCTGTATAATTTCTCTGTATTTTACTGTGTAGCCACGATTAGATTGTATAGAAACCTTTTTATTTAAGGATCCGTGAATGCATGAAAAGGTACTTTCATTATGGAAGTTATATATTGCTAGGAAATGGTATGATATTAATAAAATATGTGTCTATTTACCCACACAAAAACTTAAATAAAGATCCAGAATAGAAATTTCAGAATAAAAATCCCATAACAATTTATGCTAAAATGAAGCATACTAAAATACCTACGAGTATATAAGGCAAATCAAAGATCAAAAAACGACCATGAAACATGAACAACATGGACCTCGGAATCTATGGCGTTACGAATATAACATCACGACCGCTTGATAAGTGCAAATGATGTAAAACCAGCTAAAGATGAATTATGCAGGATTATAAACGAGGAGGAAATATGAATACAGATGGTATTAAATTTGCAATGTTATTTTTGTAACGATCCAAGGTCCAATTGAAGGTTTTTAATAATGAGTTGCTACACACTCATGCATTGTGAACCGTTCAAAGTTATATTGTTGGCTGATTATATCTTGGACTATAATAGTTATAGTCAATTCGAGTAGTACAGCATTACAAACATCTGCAAATAGGTACGTGACAATAAGTTTCCACTAAGCTGTAAGGGCTTTTAAAACTATTCACAAAATATCCAATGTCTGAGTTGTCAATGGTGTCTTGGATATATTTTAAACAGTTTGTTTCACTGTTTGCACTGTTGTAGCTGATGAGAGCTTGGAAATCAATTTTTGAAAAGCAATAAGTATAATTTTGCAATGATTTCTTAAAATACTTGGACTGCCTCGTTGGGCGAGTGGTTGCAACCGCGACTGCCAATCGGGAAGTGCCGGGTTCAAATTCCGGGTCGGGTGCTATTGAATTTTTCTAATTTAAAATTTCCAGTAATGACTCGGAGTTTGGAATTGTGCCCGGTGTATGGCAATAGGCTCATCACCTATTACATGGGACTTGAACGTATCTGGTGAAACGTGAGAGTGTACTATACTCTGTTTACCAATTCGGGGATTACAGGCGTGATGTTACGTTTGTTACGATTTCTTAAAATAGAAAAAAAGCTCAAGATATCTTCAAGAAGGTTCTGTTAGAAATAGCCGAATTCACAGCATTCTGTTGAAACCTTGTAAAATGGATGATTGAAAAAAAATTTATTCGACGAAAATGTTATACTAAAACGTGATTTAAGTTAAACTGTCTGAGGAAGTTCGTTGTAACCGAATATACTGTTGGAGACGAACGGCAAAATGTCAAGGCTACAGATGAGACGCAAGGTATGTTTGGGTATCATGAAATAAGACATTGTTTGAAAGGGCTGGGCTAAGTCTTAAAAGTCACCTAATTTTCGTACTTATTTTGTTTACAGATTTTTACTTTTTAAATGACATTGATATTTCTAGAGATATAGATTTTTAATTGACTGTAATTTACCCGCACACATTTACGGGACGTGAAACACAGACATAAAAAAAATAAATGTTTTACCAGCCTTAAATATTCTACTGGTTCATGTTTGTGTTTTTAGACTTCAACATAAGTCGAGAACATAATTAAGCAAATATGTACACTATTAGTAAAATCAGTTGTGTTTGTTTTTGAAGCTTAAAGCTTCTGTATATTGGCATATATCTAGATAGAAATAAGACAGGTCTTGTTCAGTACAAATCTAAGACGTGTTACTAAAAACATTTTCATGTTCTCAATATCGAAATATGCACATATAGGGATGTATTTACCTGTCGAGCGGCGGTCTCGCCTGCGCCAACCGCTGGATCATCCAGGCCTGCGAGAGCGCCGGCGCGGTACCCAGAGCCGCCAGCGCCGCTATCATCTGCTGGAACTGCACACACATCTCCGTGTACGCCTGCTGTCATAGCAACATCATGTAGGCTATATCTAACCGTTTCAACAGCAACCCAAACAACTGATGGCCCTTCAATATAATTGTTAGATCAAGCGATATCGTGAAACTAATACACATTTGGTCATAGTTTGTCTTATATGTTTCCCGCATAGGAATTTGCTTTGGTAAGTTTGGTTAGAAGCGTATGAGAATAACTGAGCTGGATGATTATTTGTCATGGATTTAGAAGGACAAATTTATAAACGTTGGTATTTTTCTGGTTCTCGATTTGTATTTCTTAGCTCCATTATAGTAACAAGAACTAGAACAATGTTTAGTTTTACGGCCACATTTGAAGCCAAGGCATAAAATATTGCCACTTTTTAATAAGTGGAATTAATAGGCTATTTAGAGACGGAAACCTATTTTTATTCTCCTATTAATATTTTATTTCTTCTAATTTATTGCAAAACAAAAGACGAACAGAAGAAAATACGGAAGATTAAAATATCGTCTCAATGGAACTTCCTCACGACGATGACCCAAGTGTTGCTACAATTACCTGCACTTAATTGCGTGTTAAGTGATAATTATTATTAGCAATCAAGCCATTAGTCGTCATGAACTGTCGTTGTATACCGATGAATTGTCAAGAGGACGGGTTTCAACTTGTGACTCTAATGACTCGTGACTGTCTCGTTGGTCGAGTGGTTGCAAGCGCTGCTGCCCATCCTGGGTTCAAATCCCGGCTCGGATACTATTGGATTTTTGTAATTTAGAAGTTAGTAGTGACTCAGAGTCTGGTCTGTGCCCGGTGTATGGCAATAAGCTCTGCACCTATTCCATGGGACGTAAACGTAACTGGTGAAACGTGGAAGTGTACTACACTCCTCTGCCTACCCCTTCGGGGATTACGGGCGTGATATTACGTTAAAAACGTCATAAAGTTTATTACAGTCATTTATTTCACACCATCATCTCAATCATTTGTTTTACATAATACTGTGTTAAATATTGAGTTACAGAGGGAGATCATGTTACACCGTCTGGATAAGGGAATGGAGTTTCATTTAGGTTCTGTATTTCTTCTTCATACCATTATTATTAAAAGTCTATAACTAGTACCAATAAAGACGTATATTTAAGACTACCTATCACTTCATGTGAAGGCGAAGAAAAACATCGTGTGGAAACCTGCAAAACTTAGTGCCCTCCATAATGTGCGTGGTGTTCACGGCGTGTGAAGTCTTTCAGCCCGCGCTTGGACAGACTGCTATGGCTTTAATCCATCTCATTCCAATATTCCACAAGTCCACGCTTCATCAAAAAAATAACTAAACAATTGCAGCAAAAAATTTCAAATTTAAATAATCACAAAAGTGTGTAAAAGCCTTAGACCTATCAGACCGGATCTTTCCGTACAATATTATGAGATGACTTACAACTTTTTACAAAATTGCTTCCCCTTCATTAAAACGGCTGTATAATTGCTTTAATACTAATTTCAGCAGGAGATATGAAAAATTCTCAGGAATATGATGTGGACAAAAACAGGAATATTGATATTACTGAAGCCTATTAAAATATAATAGCGTTTGGCACAATAGCCTTTTATTCTTTAATAGTTTTCAGCGGGTCTTTATATATATCTTTCCTTTTTTCTTTTATAATAATGATGGATAGTTATTCTTTTGTGTTATTGGAAACTTTTTTCTACGGCGAGAAAATTAATAGTAAATTTAATGCGTTCTACGAATATTGAATTGTGTAATTTATAGAGTGATAGAGTTGATATAAAATTTAATTGCAGCGATAGTCTAGCGCTTTAGAATTCAGCCTACCATTCTGAGGGGTTTAAATCCATTAGGTCTTTACAAAAAATGTGCGTTTCCAAATTAAATATCACTTGCTGTGTCGGTGAAAGAAAAGATCGTGAGGAAACCTATACCTCAAAGAGGTCTCTCTATTTTTTTAAGGCTTGCTAAGTTTGTAAACCGCACATGGCCGATGGTCCAAAATATGGGCGTAGTTCTTGTCACTTTCAGAAGAAACCAGTGTCCAATAGTGGAACGATAGAAGAGTTGATGATGATGATATAAAACTCTATCAAACAGACAACAGTCCTTCCTACAACACTGGTAGAACTGCATGAATATAAATTAAGTCGAGCAGTCATACCAGGGACAGCGATGCAAGAGAATTTGAATACCCTGTACCTGAGGATTTGCAAGTAATAAAGGGCACAAATTCTGTCAAGCTCGGTGGTTATAGGACAGAACTATGCATCACTTATCTTCAATTTGAAACTTGCATATATTTTCCCAGAGCACTATGACATATGACTCTATGAAGAACTCCATTTCTTCAAGAAAAGCGCAAAGAGAGCTCTCCTTCAAAGCCGTCAAATCATTAGCCTCCCCATGGGTATGACAAATGTCCATAGGTGACGGTGACCATTGAACATCAGGTGGCCAATCTGTCTGTTTATGGGCTAAATTAAATAAAATGTTTAGGTTTTTTAATTTTGAGGAAATATTCCGCTATATCTTAGCCGAATCTAACTACAATATCTTCATATTTCTTCATGTTATACTGTTACCCAAGGGTTGACTGGTGGAGAATGCCACTAGGCATTAAGTTCGTCCTTGGTTATTGTGTTTTGATAAGATGTAAATAAAAAATTAAATTCCGATGTCGTGAACAAAATGTAGACAGACTAAAAATCTTGGAACAAAATTGTTACAGAGCCATGCGGAGTCTACTTAAGACGACGTTTGTTTGGAATTTGAAATACGTGACTATTTTCTGAACCATGTTTCATATGCAATGGCTCCACACCACAATTTTGTTCCTAAATTGTTACCGCAAGGAAGATAACATATGTGTAAAGTTTTTACATAATTCTGAACTCAAGTCATACGTAACGTAAAAGAAATATGTAACCGTCATATTTTGTTACGCGTCAAATAAATATTGTCTTACGGGGTATGCAGAGAGTAAAAAATGCAAAATATCTTCTCACAGGCCTGACGCTGTTCTACCTCATTCGTTAGTATCTAGATACTCGTATATGCACGCAGGTTGTAAAGACATTCGATTTTCCACTTAGGCAGTGACTGACCAATCTGGTCACGACGTGTCTTGAAAAATATGTTTTCGAAACTATGAACACACATCCGCGATCATAGTGCAATAAAGATTCTGACAAAAAATCTCCCAGTGACGCATTTTGTTACCGAGAGTCGTTTGAATATGCAATACACAAATCAGCAGACGTCAAGAGCGAGCTGGTCATATTAATAAAATCAATCTCTGTTTTGATTATTTATTTATACTATCGGCGACATATATAAAGTGACGATTTAAGTAAAAAATGCCTGTTTCGGGAGACAAGCTGAGAAAGTAGTGCTTGAAATATAAGCGAATATTTTGTTACTACAGGGCTTGTACTTTGATAGGGTCACTATTTTGGTATGCTGTACCATTTATCTAATGGTTGTAAGAGCGAGTTTAAATTTGTGTAATGTCACAAATATTGTATTCGTTAAATTTTTTTTAGAAATTATTTTAGAATCCATCGAAAACTAAATTCGTAAAAACCATATTATGAGAGTTATGGTTTTCGGTTCACGAGCAAAAGCTAATACGACATTGTACTTAGACTGAGTTCTCGGTAACTATCTACAAAAACTACAGATTTTTATCACAGTTACTTGCAACAATTCTCTTATACTTTTTTCATTAAATACATTATACGTACCATCTAAACACACCACAAATACGCCCGCCTAAATTTACGTGAAGAGTCATAATTTAAAATCTCATATCGTATTACTCATCTTGGCGTCGACATTCATATGCGGTTTATGTTTCGGCCCACTACAATACATCACGACGCTCTGACACCGTTCGCAAATGGGATATATACAAAATAAACCTACATAACACATATTACACTGTTCGTGCAGGCCTACAAGTAAAAATAGGTTTTTATGGCAGATGCGGTCAACACTTACAGTAATTTGACAATATCTGTACAGTGCTAGTGTTGTATTGTAAAACCGCAATCGTTGTTTATTTTAGCAGTAATGAACCGCTTGTAGGCCTGATGCGGTCGCCAAATGCAGCGATGCCGAACTCGGTCTGTTGGTCAATGGCCGATAATGATAAAACCATGACCGCTTAGGCGCGTCGCAGAGAAAGTTTCGCAATATATCAAAGTTGTAATCGTTCATAACTGGTGAAACGTGGGACTATACTACACTCTGCCTACCCCTTCGGGGATTACAGGCGTGATGTTACGTTTTTTTGTAATCGTTAGTAAACAATAGTTAAATCTCATTGTATACCTTAGAGGCTGATTAAAAACATACAACAGATATATTGTTCATTAATTCGTATTAGAAGCCTTCGCCCAGGAGCAACGTGGCAGTTTCGGAGCAGATCTGTCCAGTGAGTAGGGACCCTACACGTTTTAGCAAAGATAACAAGTGCTTTTTCAGTCTATTTGAGGTTGAATATTTCTTCTTATTGCCATTCCCGATTTGTATGTACATTACTTTTATATTTTGTTATTCTCACGAATTTCATCAAATTTAATATTGATTGGTAAATCTGTTAACATTTTCACATATTGCGTATCGCATAAAACTATTATGACCTAAGTTTAATTAGCCTGCCTGAGTTTAATTTCCGACAGCATATTTACCCAAATTTATGTTATTTTGGAGGAGTATGTTAATTACTAGGAAATGTATGTGTATTATTACTTAGGACGCCCTCTTGCTAAATGGAGTGACGATATACGCAAAGCGGCTGGCAGCGGTTAGACGCGACGAGCTGAAAATCGAGCTCAGTGGCGTGTCATTCGAGAGGCCTATGTCCAGCAGTGGACGGAAATAGGCTGATAATGATGATGATGTGTATCAAGGTATTTTCATCCTGTTTCAATGGTGCCCAGGATGTCACAAACTACGCCTAGTCAGAAGATAAGATCGTAAATTTTTGCTAGGAATACAATTATTTTGATTTATGTTGTATTGGTCTTTCGAACATGCACGTTTTAGCTGAAAACTTCAGACATATTATTTAGCAATATATATGTGACCTATTCAGTCAAGACAGATAAGCCTCTAGGCAAACTAGCCTACCTTATAAGGGAGCTGGAGTGATGATATAAATATGGTCTATGTTTTTAATCCAAAAAGGTAGAGTAGACATTTTGAAAACAACAATAATAATAAAAAAAACGAAACAATATTTGTAAAACAAAAACTCCATAATTTTTTTTTATGTTGTTATTATTAACAAAATGTCTCCTATTTAGTATATTCTAAATACAGCTAATACGATTGTGTTCAAAACAAAATGTCCGTATCTAAATCCCTTGCAATTTGTATGAACTATTTTAGCTTTCGTAGTTAATCTTTATTATATCTCTGTTTATTTTATAAGTTATCTTAGCAAGTAAATAAATATTTATTGTATATTTTAGCTTGCAGTGCGCTTTGGCATTGCTGTAAGCACTACAAGCATGTTGTACTTAAATAAGTAAATAAATAAATAAGCCGTTTACTATTCAACATTTCAAAAATGGTAATCATTTTATATAATTAAATTATTTTTCGGTTAAATCACGTATCTATAGATTTTTCGGCATACCCCAAACACTTTCAGAATCGCAGGGATCATGGCGACCTCAGATAGGTCTTAAATAAGCTAGATTATATCGATAAAACCTATTCGTGCATTAAAGCGGTATGTATAAAGAAACCTAAGCAACGAAAAACCTATAGTATAAATGATTTGAGTTCTATTTAATGATTGCCACATATTTATCGTAAAGTCGTTAAATTTTCCGTGTGCAGGCAACCTTATTATTCGCGGAACAAAACTCCCGTCGATTGTAAAAGTTGAACAGATGAGAGCCGAGCGGAATTTCATCTTATTCGCGTCGTGACGGTTTTAACAATACCCAAACCGTGTGTAAGTCGATTTGTAAGGGCGTCAACTCAATATGCTCGCGAGCTACGTAATTTTTGGAGTTAACAGTCTTTTTTCTGATGTCTCCTTTAGGGCGGGGGAGCGTTGTTTTGTAATAGGGTGTGTGACTACACGGCGATGTAGAGTGTAGAGTAGTCAACGCAATATAAACTGGGGACCGAAGTGAGCTATTGCGAAATGCTTACCAATTGTACAGGTATTCGAAGGGTATGTAAATGGATTGGCGATTAGCAAGATATAATACTGATCTTGGGCCTACTAGTGTTTCAAATGAGGTTTAACGAAGACGGGGTACTAGTGCTTCTTTTAAAATTTCACTTTAAGCATAGGACTCAGCCTGTTTCGGCCTACTGTTGAACATTGGCCTCTCCTGAGGCTTCTCTGCATATAACCTTTATGCTGGGTATGCAGGTGGGAGAGTATTTTAGCATGTTCCGTATCATAGCATGTCAGCATATCTTTTAATTCAACATAGTCTGGATTAATGAATGTTGATTAGGTTGCGCAAATTGGGTTGCTTCTTTATAGAGACCAGTAGCATCAGTTTGTGTCACTGGGGTATATGTGTGATAGACATACCCAACAAGATTATAATTGTTACCGTTAAGCCTTCAGAAGAATAAATGATTTCATGAAGAATTGCAGTGCTTTCTTTCTTACACTTCCTTCCTTCCTTTCTTCATTAAAAGTAAAACCGGTAACTTAAATCACTCCGATGCTGAAAATTATAATAAAGCTATTAAGTTATTAGATAGCAACGAAGCAAAATTATTGTCTGAATTCAACAATCACATGTTCTTCAATAAAGAGTGGATGTCTCGGTATACTGAAATGATGACCATCTTACTCGAAAATCAACATAAAATTAATGACACCTTAATGTTAATTCCAGATTATCGCAACTTTTCTACCAGGTTCGCTCAACTGTAAAATCATCAGTGAGAACACAGATGACAGAACATACTCAGATGACAGAACACAGATGATCGAACTACCTACTTAGAACAGAAAATATGTTAGCATTTATTCGTGCATCGAGAATCCATCATAGAATGTTAAGCATAGACAATTTAGAAAGTATGATTAATAGTCTTAGGAAGATATATAGAAAAAATGAAATGTCAGATTCTGATCTAAGAGACTATTATAATATAATTAAACCCGGTAGCTATTTTATTAATAAACGGATAGTAATAATTTTCAAATTCCCAGTTGTATCCCCTAATAATTTTGTTCTATATCGATTATCAATTGTCACAACAAATTTCAATAAGTACCTCCTTATCCCTATGTGGCAACCGGATTGTATCCAGGGTATCATCATCAACCAGTCTTTAGATAAGTTTAGCCACCCGACCAAGATTATCTTTACCAGGGAAGCAATGGAACAATAGGACGATCAACGTTACACTATCATTTTCCCACGACCAACGAAAATTGAACTCCAGTGTAACCGCCAGGAATGTTCCGATATATATTTGTATATATATGTATATATCTCTATCAGGAAGTTACCTCGCTACCATTCCTCTGGAATGCTCACTACGGAAGTATACCATTACCATTGTTAACACCAACGACGAAATTACAGGCCAGCCGCTAAAAATAACTGAAGCTATAAACAATCTCAAACTAACAGAAGACATCAAAATTCCTCATATAACTCTCAGTACTATCAATCTAAAGACCCTGCATCATTTTGAAGATTAAATATCCCTTCAAAACCCGATTAAATTGCGGCATGAAAAATCGTCATTACCATATTACAGTACCACTTTATACTAAAATAGTTGTCATATCTGCAGTGGCATTAGTCATTCTTGTCCGACGTCGCGTGCAGAAGAAGATCAAAGCCAATACCACCATCTCAGAAGACAAATGGGAAAGGAACGAGAAGGAAATATACACTGAGCCAGGAGGACCCAACACGCTAGCGATATTTTCGCTAAAAGTGCTCAAATAGTTGTTGCTGTGGAGGTGGAGGTGTTACGCGCCTAACGTGAAGGAGGACTGCTGTCGCCGCATGCTGGTGAGAGTCATCACTTCTACGCGTAGCCTAATTTCGTAATTCTGTATCAACAGTTAAAATATTTCTTTGTAATTGAATAATTTAATTTTGTCATTCGTTGTCAGATCTTAGAATCAATCAGCAGTGTCTCATTAAACTGTATTTTAATTTTGAATAAATTAGTTCTAGAAACTTTGGTTTTTTTTGAGTCCTCCGGCTGTCGTAAACGTAATTAGTGTATCCATGTATAGAAGACAAGCCAAACCAATCAAAGCCAAGTGATTTCGACGCTTTAGGGAGTTTGTCGTTAAATCGAGTGACTTTACATGGATTTTACACTGTATGTGCTACTATCACGATATTATGTATGAGAAGCTTGGATAAATTGTGAAGAAATTGAATACTTGTTCAAGGTAAAAAAATTGTGTGGGTAATGCAAAAACGTAAAAATGGTCTGCAGCTTATCTTCAACAAAGTTTTTATAACCGAATATTATCATGTTTTGTACTTTGAGAGTGTTAGCTGCAGTTTGATACAGATCACGTCGCTTGGCTTTTAGCGCGCTGATGCAAAGGTCTGCGGATGTTTCTTGGATATCATTTGCTCACCTCACTGTAAAATAGCTTTATAGAAATATGAACCTAACGTTTATTTCCATAGAGGCCAAATTAGTTTGCAGCATTTCACAAGAAGCGAGTGAACCTCTGCTAAGAGGAAACGGATGTTATTTTGAGTGGAATAAGAATTTCTATCCATGATCATACATTGCTCGTTTGAAATTGAGACTTGCGTTGTTCTCGGGATTATCGTCTTTCTCCCGTTGTGATCAGGGTGGTTTTGGGTTGCGGGCGTTACAAAGCAGGTGCGACAGGATAGCAGCGACAGTTGAGACAATTTGAATAAATTTGATAGCGACGGCCGCGCGTCGCGGCAGGATGGAGATGGGATGATATCGAAAAGTAATACAGTCGTGATGAAATTGCCAACGACATGCGGATTATAAAGCTTTCTACTCGAATTTATTTCATTGTTACCTACCTTACGTTTTTGTTTCGTATCTATGTATTTGTTAGGCTGTAACATTAGCCCATATAAATACGTGAAGCTTTGTAGTCATTGTAAAAGTGTTCTAACGAAATAATTAACATAGTGGCTGAATAATGTAAGTTTATTGCTAGCTTTACATAAGTAAATAAAAATAATATAACATCACACACGTAATTCCTGAGGGGGTATGCAGAGGAGTGTATAACTCTTCCACGTTTCTTCTTTTACATTTACATACGTCTCACAATGGAAGAGGTGTTGGGTCTATTGCCTTGTATCAGGTACAGATGCAGACTCCGAGCCACTACTAGAAAATTTAAGACCGGCAGTCGCGCCTGAAGATACTCGACCAACGAGACAGCCAAGTTTTTATTCATCTTTCACTTTTTAAAAATCACTTTCGATGTTCGTTTTCATTAAACTAACCAAAATTATATGTAAATATTATATTTACTACGTATTTGCTTCGACTCCTTTATTATGTGCCGTGTCTATAGAACTTAGGAATCGGAATATCTTGATTTTTTTAGATTAGATAAGATCGGGCTTTTTTGGCATTTCAATATGTGCCCGCGAGTGGCAACATTTTTCTGAGCGTTTCTGTGCCTGGAAGAGCATTAGGCGGTCGGTCCGGTTTGATAGTGGGTACTGGATAACAGTTAGCCTTGACGGAGGGTGTCAGCGCAGTTCGACACTCGTCTAACTGGTTTATTATCGGTATCGCCACTAATTAGGATTCGGCTCGTGTGGTTAACTATGCTCTGCTCTATGCTGTGTGTGAGATGCTATGCTTCATTTTCTGAAGACACTTATGCTTAGCTGTGGCAGGTCAAATATATTTTATATTCATTATTTTAACATACATTTTTCAGAGCAACTCAACTCAACAGGATTCATTTCCATCATATTGGACAAATGCTATATCGATGAATACTAAAGTATCTGACAGAAAGTAAATATAATAAATAATTCATTATCAGTGACGTGGTCTGTACGCATTTAACAGATGATTATTTAAGCTGTATAAATACTAGATATTTACGATCGATTGATAATATAATAAGCATAAAAATAACAAGATAACATTTTGTTAGTTTCGCCATCGGTTCCAT